>JABUQX010000335.1:65000-72500 GCA_015478945.1 Trachelipus rathkii
AGGATAAGTTAAGTTAACTTTTATTGGATTCGTTAGGTTAGGTTTTAGGTTGCGTTAGGTTAGGTAGGTTAGGTTAGGTTAGGTTAGGTTAGGTTAGGCTAGGCTAGATTCGTTAGAGAAACTCTAACCAGATTTTTTTTACAAATGTCGACCACTCGATACTAGCTTCTATCATTACATTTATTTTTTATTGCATCTTTAATTTCATCCTTAATTCACTTCAGAGTTCAGAGTTTGAAGCCTTTTCTTTACAATTTTGGGGAAAAATGAATATTTTTTCCCCAAACTCAACATAAAATATACTTTTCTACTCACTGCCCTCGATATAAAAAAAAGTTACGTCAAAATGCTTTTCTGAATTCTAGTTTCAAACCATTGTCATTACTTATATCTGAAATGAAAAGATCTAATGCCCTGATATATAGTTATTACAGAAAATATTTATTTAGACCTATTTACTACATTGGTTATCATAAATTGGCTGCAATAATACCAAAACTTTCTCAAGCAACTGCCATTATTTTGCAGTTAGGACGGGAATGTCAAGATGGTCAGCTATATAGAGCTGTAAAGCAATCTTTAGATTTTCGATGAGTTCCAACGGGTTGGAAGTTGGAACGTTCTCAATAATAATAATAATAATAATAATAATAATAATAATAATAATAATAATAATAATAATAATAATAATAATAATAATAATAATAATAATAATAATAATAATAATAATAATAATAAAGATTTACAGAAGTGGAAGCTACCTTATCAGCAACCCCTGACAACAGCACTGATAGTGACGATGGTGGCTCTTCAGCAAATAAACCTACTGAAGATGAAGAGGATTTTGATATGTTAGACTTTGATAAGTTCATGGCCGAAATTGCATTGACATCTCATTCACCTTCAAAGGAATCACACCATGGAACCTAATAGAAAAAACTGAAGAGACAGTCATCAAGGAGCAAAGATAATTCAAATTTGAAATCTGTGAAAGAGGAGATGAGGCTCTATGAAAACATGGAGATGCTGCCTACATAAGAGAATCCTTTCATGTGGTGGCATGAAAATGGGCCAAGGTTTCCATTATTATCAGTGCTTGCAAGCAAATATTTATCAGCCCCCCCCCCTCGTCAGTCGAGGGCGAGCGTATTTTTAGTTTTAGGAACAGGCTCTTGCCAGATACTAGTGTAAGCTTAATGTTTTTCATCACAATTTGAGAATTTTTGAATTTGAGTATTGAATGATATCTATTTTTATCTTAAAGGAGTATATTATTATTATGTCATATTTGAATAATAGCGTTTTTTTATTTTGTCTTTTCAGCTGATTAATTGAAGTCTCTCTTCTTTCATTATTTTTATTCTTTATATTGTAGCTAGTTAAAGAATCTTATTGTAAATTGTAATCATGTTAAAACATAAAAGCTAGTAGCTAAGCTTTGTTAATACTTACGAGGAATCTTTTTTGAATAAACACAAACATAAAAAGTTATTAATATTATATTCGCATTTATTATTCCTTAGAGATACTATTTTAATTTATAAAATAAATATACTTGGGCACAACCAAATATGAAATAAATGACTAAGTATTGGTTGTACATGGAATGCATTCCTGAGTTGCCTAGCATTACGCATGTTCTATCTTATTACTGTGTATGTATTATATTAATTAAAGTATCGGTATCGGTTTAGTATCGGCACCTAAAAAATAGAGTATCGGTATCAGTATCGGCAATTAAAAAAGAGTATCGGTATCGGCCTCTCTGGTATCGGTACATCTGTAATATATATAATATATATATATATATATATATATATATATATATATATATATATATATATATATATATATATATATATATATATATATATATATATATATTTCTTATTTCTTTTTAATAAATGCAGAAACAAATTTCTGTATGCGAAACTCAAAGTTTCTAACTTATTTCTTTAACAAAGAGGAAACACAAAGTTTCCGATTTATTATCTTTTTATTACTGAGTAACACAAGGTTACTACGAGGATTAAAAATCCAAAATATATTATTCTTTATTCAATAAAAGATAGTAACAAAGTTACCCTTTTAATTGAGATACTCTCCTTTGTAAACTTCAGAAACAGTCTTGGGCTTCGCCTGGAGTTTACCAGCCTTGCTCGGTTCTTCTTTTGGAATTTTTCGTAAATCGTAGTTTCTGTAGTCTTGGTTGCTTAGTCGGCTGTTTACCCCACTTCCTTGAGATTTGAAGAAAAGGATTCGAGGTTCTGATCTTCTTGTTGGTGAGGAAGTGAGTCTGGAGTTAGTAAGAGTGTGTATCTCAATAAGGCAGGGAAGCCTTATATATAATTTTCTTTGTACTTATGTTAAAATTTTATTCTTACATAAATATTGACATAAATACAGACGTAAATACAACTTTTCAATTTTTACAAATAATTATATTTATATATATATATATATATATATATATATATATATATATATATATATATATATATATATATATATATATATATATATATATATATATATATATATATATATATATATATTGTATATATATATATTCTCCTCAATATATATATATATATATAGATAGAGAGAGAGAGAGAGAGAGTTTCATGTGTCTTTATTTTCTTAAGAAGAGTGTATAAACGTTTTAGTAGATCTTTTAAGAGTCGCGATGTGGGCGATAAAATAGCCTCCTTTGCGACTTAATAGCCCCCAAGTGGCACTTTTGACGAATTCAACCCATCTTACATATATATATATATATATATATATATATATATATATATATATATATATATATATATATATATATATATATATATATATATAAATATATATATATATATATATATATCTAAATTTATATATATATATATAAGAACAAATAAAATAATAACTATATATATATATATATATATATATATATATATTCAATGTGGAAATACATTCGCTTAAATTTATTAAATACAGTAAAACAAAATCTAAAAATTTATTTATTTCCAGAGGTTTCCAGAAGTAGCCAAAAGTTTCAGAAGTTGCCAGAAAACGGATAATTTTTGAGTTATTAATGAAAATAATTTCTTTAATTAATTAGTTAGCAGCTGTCTTAATTAAACCTGCGTAGTGTAAATTAAAATGATTAACCAATAATATATATATATATATATATATATATATATTATAATATAAGATATTATATCCATATTTCTATATATATATATATATATATATATATATATATATATATATATATATATATATATATAAAAGCTTGTATCTCACGCGTATTGACTTATTTAGGAGGGAATCTCTCTCTCTCTCTCTCTCTCTCTCTCTCTCTCTCTCTCTCTCTCTCTCTCTCTCTCTCTCTCTCTCTCTCTCTCTCTCTCTCTTCGGACTTATTGTTATCCCCATTCCCTGAAGTTTAAAGTTAAGTACTGAACATACTTCTATTTTATTATTATTATTATTATTATTATTATTATTATTATTATTATTATTATTATTAATGTATTATTATTATTATTATTATTAATGTGTTTATTATTATTATTATTTTTACTTCTTTTTGACTCAAATGCTTTCTATCGACATATTTATTAAGGTATCTCGACCTTTAAGTTTTGAATTTTTCCTGACGTTTCCCAATCTTCGGTGAGTATTGTGTAGAACCTTGAATTTTTCAGCATATATATATATATATATATATATATATATATATATATATATATATATATATATATATATATATATATATATATATATATATATATATATTTATATATTATATATAGTATAAACAATTTATATATAATAATAATATATATATATATATATATATATATATATATATATATATATATATATATATATATATATATATATATATATATATATATTATATATATTTTTTTTTATATATATCTCTCATATATATATATATATATATATATAATAATAATAATATATAACTATATATATATATATATATAATATATATATATATATATATATATATATATATATATATAAATATATCATATAACAATAACAATATAATATATATATATGTTCCTTACTATAAATACGTTCAGCAAATTTACTAAAAACAAAGATTTAAACAATATATTTCGAGGATTATATCTTTGCAAATGCATTCGGTTAAATTTACTATATACAAAATTTAAACAAAATTTCCTTCAGGTAGTAGTATATCTCGAATAATTTTAATATTTTATATCTATCAATTCTACTACTGGGAGCTGTTTATAATTCAGTACCATAGTCCTTTTTAGATAAAAAGTAATGTCAAAAAAATAGTGTCTTTTAAGTAAGACATTAACATAGGAACCTTTTACTTTTACTGTGCAATGTAGACAAGATTTGAAAAGTAGTTTTTTTTTCCTAAACAGATTTGATTTAATTTTTATTTGTCATTGATGAAGTAAAATTTTTTAATGTGACCCGGAAAAAGAGAAACCCTAAGGCATAACGTGACAAGATATGTTGTGATAGAAATTGATTTATCTATTATCTATAACAAGGTTTAAATACAGTCATAATGCTAAATTGATATGCTAAACTCTTTAAAATAAATATAGAAGGGAAAAAAGACTCTTCTAAATACCCTTTATGTACATTGAGACGTTGGCGATGTTCAGTTTTGTTGACCGTCAATCAAATGTCAACTGAATTTCCACATTCTTTTTTTTTATGTTAGAATGTTCCCTTCCTCCTTCTCTAGCCAATTATTTCCTCCTTCTCTAGCTGATTATTTCTTCCTTCTCTAGTCAATTATTTCTTCCTTCTATAGACGATAATTGTGCTTATTAAATTTTTTAAAATTGGGTTGAAAGTCTGCGGCAGAAAAACGATGTCAGTACGATGCATTTGGTAAGCTTCTCGTTTGGTTGACTGAATGGTATTGAAAATCGATATCAGTACTTTTTGTTTGGTAGACTGAATGGTAGGGAGAAGCGATACCAATACCTTTCGCTTGAAGACTGAATGTTAGGGAGAACCGATTATGAATTTTTCTAGGGATGAGGGAGGAGGGGGGGCTTAGTCCCTTTATATGATAATTTCAGTAGGCCTGTTATGAATTTTTATTTACTAAACATTGGGGTGACCATTGTCTCCCATGACCCCTCCCTAGCTAAGCCTACATGACGGTGAAGCCGGATCAAATTTTTTTTTTTAAATACAATAAATGGATCCGAAGGCTGAGCCGATGCTGGAGCTGTTTAATTTTATAACAATAGAGCCGGAGCCGGAGCCGGAGTTGGGTATTTTAAAATGATGGGAGCCGATGATGGAGTTGGGGGCGGCAAATAAATCTTGCGGCTCCTCGGCACTGATTTATCAATGTATACTGAAACTACTTCTACAGTATTTTTGCGTGGGGGATTTTTTTTTTCCTTCTGACAATTTGTTAATAATTTATCATCACTTTCTCTAGACTCTGCGGTGTAAATTAGACTTCAAAGAATATTTACATGTATTTATTTCCTAGTAAAATAAACGGATTTAAAGAGTCAATGCCTCTCTGTGCTTCTTAGTTCCTCTGTGCCATTCAATGCATCTGTGTCTCTCTCTGTGCTCCTTAATTCCTCTCACTGTCTCTCTCTCTCTGCTTCTTAGTTTCTCTCTGTGCCTTTCTGCGCCTATCTGTGTGCCTTTCAATGACACTCTGTTTTTTAGTTCCTCTGTGCCACTCAATGCATCTGTGTGTCTCTCTGTGCTTCTTAATTCCTTCAATGTCTGTCTCTCTCTCTCTGCTTCTTAGTTCCTCTCTGTGCCTTTCTGTGCTTCTCAGTGCCTGCCGTTATTGACAGAAAGCAGATGAACTTTATGGAATACATAAATGGTTTTATTAGAATGCACAAAAATTTTGACATGTTCAAATCTTCTGCCTTAACATATCCTACACTCTCTTTTATAATAATAATAATAATAATAATAATAATAACAATAATAATAATAATAATAACAATAATAATAATAATAATAATAATAATAATAATAATAATAATAATAATAATTAATAATAATAATAATAATAATAATACAGGCGTCCCTCGTAGAACGCGGGGGTTAGGTTCCTGACCTCCCGCGTTATAGGCGACATCGCGTATAACTTTAACCCCCTGAAAAATCATTAATTTTAAAATTTTTACCTTTGTATAAGGTGAATAAAATAGCAGCAGTATTTTATTTATCCTTAATAATAATTGAATAAATTTGCAGATATAATGTTATTTACAGTACAGTGAGTGTATAAACATTTTATTGACTAGTTAATTAGTAGAATATTTACTACATTACAGAACAGTATTGTACGTATCTTAAATTGATAAAATAGATGAAAAAAATATACAATGTATAAACCTTTATAAATTTGGAGATAAATTTTTTTTTTATATTTAATTGAATAGATTAAGTACTGTAATATAAAATTTTAAAGTTAATCCAACTGCGCACAAAAATAGTTTCTTTCAATGTGTAAATAATGTTGAAGGAGTTGGAGATGAAGGCACTTCCGAATCTGTAGATTGCATAGGCTGCTTTTTTGAGAAATAGATCGTTATCTGTAATTGACGCTTTTGACGCATATGTATTACAGAATTTTAATTTTATTTTCGTATTTTTGTAATTTTAATTTTTCTTTTTACTATCTTTTTACCAACCGCGTTATAGCAAGACCGCGTTCTATGAGGGACGACTGTAATAATAATAATAATAATAATAATAATAATAATAATAATAATAATAATAATAATAATAATAATAATAATAATAATAATAATAATAATAATGAGCCCGTCAATTTATTTATTGCTCTACACGCAGCCTTCATAAATTACTTTTCCATCTCATAAATAAAAAAAAGGCAGAAATGATTTGAATGCATCGAACATTGATTAATAGGTGTTATGCCTGCATATACACACAAACACACATACATACTCTCTCTCTTTCTCTCTCTCTCAAGTGATAGAATGTTAATATTTTTTCTGGTCTTATGACCAGATTTTACTTAATGTAAATAAATAGCTAATTGTCACTGAAACTTAATTTTTATTACTGAATTTTTTTATTTTTCGCCGTCAATAAAAGTAACTTTTATATAAAGCAAAGTTGAAAAAAAAATATTAATATGATATAATATAAAATTATTTACTTATACTTTTTCCCATTATTAATTAAAAATTTATGTAAAATATTAAAAAGGAAAATAAAATAAAATGTCTTATGGGTAACTATTTTAAATATATTAATTTGAAATTTCAACAATGCAGACTTTGACAGAAACAATTTCATAGCATTGCGTTTCGATGTAAAGTATATTAAATGAAGTAGTTTGATGAAAATTAAATCATTCGACCGCGTATCACTATTTTCTACGCGATATGAAGTAGTAGTTCCTTCCTATTTCAGTTATTTATTAATATTAACGTCAGAAGTTTCGTTTAAGATTAAAATCTA
>JABUQX010000336.1:0-2500 GCA_015478945.1 Trachelipus rathkii
TGGTTACGTTAGCCATTATATTCGTTGTCGGTATGATAATTAGAGGGTTATTCTAAATTTTTGTTAAATATTACAATGATAATGTAAAATTAACATTGATATTGTTAAAGATGCTTGAAAAAGTGTGACATAGGTTACGTTTGTACCGCCTGTGTTAGGTACTTACTGCTTGTTTAGTATGGTACTTTGTTAATGTTAGTAGCTTATTCGGGACGTAAGGTGCGTTAGGTTTGTCGTTATACGTTATATTCTTAGTTCATGTAATGCTGTGTTAGCTTTATTAATGTGAAACCATTGTTACTTTAGCATATATTCGTTGGTTGTGCTAAAGAACTTATTTTTGGGCTATGTTTATCCGAAATGATACTCGAAATGTGACCTGAATCAATAGATCAACAGATCAAAAAATCAGGGAGGTGGGCAGGGGAGGCGTTTTACGTTAGCATAGGACTTGTTGATCTGTGTATAAAGAACTTATTTTTATGTTGTGTTTATCCAAAATGATAGTCGATATGTGATTTGAAACAATAGATCATAAGATCGAAGGTGTGGAGGGAAGAGGGTGGGATGGGTGGTTTGATTTACTGATTTTACAGCTTTATGGTCTGTAAAAGTGCAAATTTTTTAAGTAATAAAAATAAAAAAGAATAAAAATTTTGGTAAAAAATATAATTTAAGCAAAAATAAAATAAAAATAAATAAAAGTTTATTAATAAATAAATAAATAAATATATATATATATATATATATAAATATATATATATATATATATTTTATATATAAATAAATATTATATATATATAATAATATATATATATATATATATATATATATAATAATATATATTATATTATATAAATAATATATATATATATATATATATATATATTATATATTAATATATAAAAAAATATATATATATATATATATATATATATATATATTTTAAATAACCAAAAATTAAAAAGAATAAAAATTTGAAAAATAAATTTAAATAAATAAAATTACAATAAACAAATATATTTTCCGTGGTTTACTGACGTTAAAACTTTGTTATGTTAACTCTTTTATTTGAAGTTCAATTTGTTAATTAAGTTAATATATGATAAATATTACTATGTTATATTAAATTTACATTTACATCTCTGGAGAGATATATAGAACTTGCTCAATTTATACAGAATCCTCTGTCCCATAATTAGATGAATTAAAATGTTTAAAATAAAACGTATGTTTTTATGTATTTATATAATGCTCTTTTCATTGAAAATTATATGTTACAAAAAATGAAAACTTCTTTTACTTCCCACAATGTGAACTTTATTGGTTAAGATGCTAGTGATGGCTGTTTATTCGTGCGGCTGTTGTGCGTTAAGTATGTTATGTTCATAGTTTAACTTTACCATGGGTAAAACTTTGTTATGTTAGCTGTTATCCTAATAGATCTATAGATCATGGATATTTTGGGGATGGTGTGGTGGAGGGTTTGAATTACTGATTTACTGTTTTACTGTTTTAGTGCATGTAAAAATGTAAATTTTTTACGTTATCAACATAAAAAAGAATAAAATTTTTAGCAAAAACAAAAAGTTTTAAAGAAATAAAATTAAAAAATAAATAAGTTTTTTTAAAAACAAAAAGTTTTAAAGAAATAAAATTAAAAGTAAATAAAAGTTTTTTAAAAACAAAAGTTTAAAAAAAATAAAATTAAAAATAAATAAAATTTTTTTAAAAAACAAAAGTTTTAAAGAAATGGAATTAAAAACAAATAAAAGTTTTTAAAAAAGAAGTTTTTAAGAAATGAAATTAAAAAAAATAAAATAAATAAATAAATGAACAAACACAGCGCGATACTGATTTGTTAAATGAATATTTACCACATCAGCTTCGGACTTGTTCATTCTGTATGCATTGTTAGTTACTTTACTGTTCTTAAGTTTGGAACTTTGTTATTGTTAGCAGTTTATTCGAGCGTAAGGTATGTTAGGTTTTGTTATTGTGCGTTATATTCTTAGTTCAGGCTATGATATGTTAGCTTTATTTATGTGAAAACTTTGTTACGTCAGCATATATTCGTTGGCCAGTATGATAATTATTTTAGGTTATGGTAAATTATTGTTAAAGTGTTACTATGTTAATGTAAAAATAACATTGATATGCTAGAGATATGTTTGAAAAAAATTGTGAATAGTGTACGTTCTGTACAATGTTAGTTACTTTACTGTTGCTAAGTATGAAACTTTGTTAATGTTAACTGTTTTTGCGTGTTTAGGATGTGTTATGTTTGGGTGTGTACATTATATTCTTAGTTCAGGTTATATGTTAGGTTTATTGATATGAAAACTTTGTTATGTTAGCATATATTCGTTGGTCAGTATGATAATTAGGTTAGATTATGATAAATTTTTTGTTAAATGTTACTATGTTAATGTAAAATAACAGTGATATGTTTGAAAAAAGTGTAATAGGGTACGGTCTGTATGCAACGTTAGTTACTTTC
>JABUQX010000337.1:0-7500 GCA_015478945.1 Trachelipus rathkii
CAAAGAGATTTATTTATTATTATTATTATTATGTTATTATTATATTACTATTATATTATTATTATTGATTATTATTATTAATTATGATTATTATTATTATTATTATTATTATTATTATTATTATTATTATTATTATTATTATATTATTTTATTATGGATTTTTATTATTTAGTGAGTAGTCAAGTGCAGTAGTCAGTAGTATCTTGTAAGTAGTAGTAGTTAGTAGCTAGACAGTAGTAACTAGTATATTTTAAATAAATCATCAACAAAGGTTTTTAACATCAAAAGCTTACATAATATGAGACTAAACTTAGAAATAACATACCTTTGACGTCAAATAAACAGTCAACATTAACACAAGAACACTGATTAAATATCAGTAAAGTAAACATACCACAGCACACCCATGCGTAGCCTACTCGCTACACCCCTAAAGAAACTTACTATCATACTTACCAGGTTTGATGTATATGACACGATGTTCACGGTTATAGGCTTACACTGTACGGCCTTATCATTAAGGGATAGCTGTTCTGTTTATACAAAAGCTTTCAGGAATGCGCTCACTCATCACAACATAATCTCAATCTTAACTATACATAACCGAACAATTTTCAGCTCGAGCCCCACTACTTGAGATCACTTCCCAGAGAGATGCACCAAAGACGCCATGCTCGGACTGCTCGAAGGGGGGTTACATAAGTTTTGGGTATGTATGAGGACTAGGTTTGACGAATTAATTCATGAGACTTCCAATATTAATGTCTGATTCGTAGTTTCCAAATCTTAGTCATCTGGTTGTTGTTTTTCCATTCGAAGTGTTAGAATTATGTTAAGGCTAGTGTTTACATTTCTGTTTACGGTTTTGGTTAAATATAATACTATGGACACTGTGAAATTTAACACTGATTATGTTAGACAACTGATTAAGTATTGTAAGATATTACTGTGTGTTTAACTTGGTGGATGATGTGTTAGAAACGTGGGCTTAGGTTGAGTTTTTGCTGAGTAATGTTAGGCTTGCGCCGAGAATTTTTCTAGAATGTTCACGTTTATCATAGTTCAAAATGGATGTTAGTATTCTGATATGAGTGACACTTTGATGAAGGTTTAGTATCAGATTCATAGTTTGCAAGATGGTTTTTGGTATGTTTGATAGATTGTCACTTGTTAAGGGATTTTGGTTATGAGTAGAACTGCTTTTAAGGGCTGATTGCTGATCATGTCTGGAAAAGTGGGGGATACAATTGAGTTTTGTACTGTCCTGTTAGATACTTTACCTTTGATAGAGTAGGGAAAATTTGGGGGAATGTAGCAGATTATTGCATGCAACACAACGGGAGCTTGGAGAATACTGTTAGGATATATCACGTTGTAAGACATTATACTTCTTAGTTACATTGGTGATTCACTCTCACAAGCTTATATATATAAGACTTTGTTCTCCTTAGCACATATTGTTGATCTGTATGATAGTTAGGTAAGGTTATGGTAAATTTTTGTTAAATATTACCATGTTATTGTAAAATTAACATTGATATGTTAGAGATATGCTTGAAAAAAAGTGATGAATTGGTTACGTGTTCTGTAACGCTATGTTACGTTACTTTACTCGTTTAAGTATGGAATCTTGTTAATGTTAGTAGTTTATTTCGTCGCGTTGAAGGCTGTGTTCAGGTTTTGTCCGTATGTACATTATATGTTCTTAGTGCAGGGTGATGTGTATGCTTAGGCTTTATTAAATGTGAAAACTTTGTTACGTTAGCATATTTTAGTTGGTCAGTGTATAAGGAACTTGATTTTATGTTATGTTTATCCAAAATGATACTCGAAATGTGACATGAAACAATAGGTCAATAGATCAGTAGATCATAGGATGGTTGGAAGAGGGGCGTAGGAGAGGAGAGGGTGGTTTGATTTACTGATTTACTGCTTTAGGGGGTGTATAAACGCCAATTTTTTAAAACGTTATAAACATAAAACGTGACATCAAAATTTTGGAAAAGAAATATATTTTTAAACAAAAATATAAACAAAATAAATAAATGTTTTGTGTTATGTTATACAAAATATGACCTGAATCAATAGATCAATAGATCAATAGTTCATGGGTGGGGTGGGGAGTGTGTGGGTGGTTTGTTTTACTGATTTACTGCTTTAGAGTATGTAAAAATGCAAATTTTTTAAGCTATGAACATAAAAAGAATAAAAGTTTTTGTTATGTTATACAAAATATGGCTTGAATCAATAGATCAATAGATCATGAGGGGGTGGGGAGGTTAGGGTGGGTGGTTTGATTTACTGTTTTAGGGTATGTAAAAACGCAAATTTTTTAGGTTATAGACATAAAAAGAATAAAATTTTTAGTAAAAACAAAATGTTTTAAGCAAATAAAACAAAAGTAATTTAAAAAATAAATAAAAAAATAATAAAAATTTGAAAATAAATTAAAAAATTTAAATTGGAAACAAAAATTAAACACAAAGAATAAATGTAAAATTAAACTTATAAAATAAAATAGCAAACAATATATTTTAGCTGACGTTTATAAAAAGAGAACGAGATTTTGAAAATAGAAATGTCAGTCTGAGGCTAAACGAATGTGTACTAACTCAGCACCGCAACGGCTCCAGCACCGGTGCCGGTGTCAACTCTGTCTCCTTCTCAGCCTCCTTCCTCTATCCTTCCTTTATCCTTCCTCCCTTCTTCTTCCTTCCTCTTCTTTCTTGATTTGTTTTGCTCTCCGTGCATTTCTTCTTCGTACCCCCTCCGGGAGGTCCCCAGACACCCTTTTCTTACTTACAACCCTCATATTCGAGTTCTACGATCTTATAAACATATATTTTGATACCAATATGGGACTAAACGATATTTAATGAATTCAGCACGACCGGTCCATCACGATGTCGTTGTCAAGCTCCGACTCCTCTGACTCAGACTCCTTCTCCGACTCCTTCCTTCTCTGACTCCGACTCCAACTCCGACTCCTTTCTCCACGTTTCTAATGCATTTCGTCCATTTCTACTGGGGAACCCCCTCTGGGGGTCCCCAGACACCCTTTACGAACTTTCAACCCTCATATTCAAGATCTACGTGTTCGATAACATATATAAGGATACAAATATTCGTATTATTAGTAACAAATATTTACTAACTCGGCCTGCACCGGAGCCAGACCGGTGGCGGCAGCCGGATTCGAATAGGTCGAATCTACTACTCATTCGCTCCTCTTTTTATTTTTTTTTTTTTTTTGTGTTTTTTTTTTTTTTTTTTTTTTTTATTTGTTTTACACTTTGACCACGGAAGGGCGCGCTCACGGGAAGAGTCTATTCACAGGAGGGGGTGTTGAACATCTCAAATATTCATCTAACGCAAATTACGCACATGAGCACAGACACAGGCTTTAAAAGTGGAGGGAGATTAAATTGGTAGGAAGCACAGAAGAACTAGATTGCGGAGAGATTCCACAGAACAGAGGTGGCAGGAAACGAAGGAAGCCGCAAGCGGAGCAAGTCTGGAGTTATAATGATCAACACAAAACTGCCATGTGCCGACACAGCAGCCCCTTGTGCTTCGTGGACGCTCGTAAAGACGCGGTGGTACGGCGAGTGGAAAGTTCGCCCCGTACGAGCGACTTGCCGCTACGGTACCTATAGAAAAAGAGATAAAGCCCCAACATCACATCGCGCCGCAAGATAGAGGGTCAAGTGAACTAAGGAAAGTACAGGGCAGTTTATAAGCTTGGCCTTTTGACTCGACCCTATCCAAAAGCTGGGGTGAAACCAGAGGCCCCCCTAGATACTGAGCTCCGGTAGAGCCGGTCGTATGGAGCGGAGCAGTAACTCATAAGGCGGATGAGGCCCTGGTATAGCTGGAGTAACTGAGAAGAGGAAAAAAGTCCCGCAGTCTACTAAACCAGAACTCCGCAGTTTCTTTGAGGCCGCCCCCTAAGCACCGTTGTGATGTGAGGTTTTCCAAAGACATATGTTTTGTTTATCAGGTTCCAGGCCCAAGAATGTTTTACTTGTCAACAGGGGAGACGTGGAGAACCGTCGAAAGAGAAATGAAAAAGTTAGAAGGGTGTTCTTAGAGAGGGCGATTCTGTAGAAGTTGGGTTTTTAAGGAAGTTAAATTTCACAAGGTTTGAGACGACCCTACCCGGAAATTCTGTCCAGATCAGCAAGAATAGAATCGGAAAGTTAAGACGAGAGGCAATTCTAGAAGTAAAACAGGGAGCAGAATTGAAATAGTTGAAGAATGAAGGGTTCGAGTCATCGGCATATGAGTTGATAGAGTTAGATGTGCAGGTCGAAAGATCAATTGAATGAAGAAGCATGAATAATTAGGAGACCCAGTAGAACCTGAGGAACCACACCACTATATGACAGAAAAGGAGAAGAAGTCGCCCCGTCAACAACAGCCGATTGAGCGATTTGAAAGAAAATAGACATAAGTAAGCAAAAAGAAGGAGGAAACCCAAAGGGGAGGGGAGTTTGGAGGGCAGTGACGCGTGCCAAAATGCCCGGTCAAATGCTTTGGATATGTCAAGCGCCACGCACGCAAGTCTTCCCGTAGTTCCTAAGGGCGGAAAACGATAAATCTGTTAAATAGGAAGTATATCGCCCGTAGACCTCGAGCGCCGAAAGTCGTACTGGCGGATCGAAAGAAGTGAATGAGATTCCAGATGGCTCAGAAGTGAGAGTTGAGAAGGTTTTCACAAAGATCTTAGATAGATACAAGCTTAGAGCTATAGGGCGATTAACGTTAGAAGGATCAGAGGCGGCTTCGCTTTTTTCGGAATAGGTTTGGACATATGCGCGCTTCCAAGACTGAGGGAAAGTGCCAGTATTGAGGCATAGAGAATCATAGTTGAACGAGGGGCGGGTCAGCACACGGAAGCCCACTCCCTCAAGAACTCGGGAGGATGCCATCCGGGGCACCCGCTTTCCTTACTGTTCATCAGTATTTCAGAAGCCCATGCAGCCCGTTCAAATGTAATCAGGCAAAGGCATAGGACACTGAGAGAGAAGGAGGAGGAAGAAGGAACTTCAGAAATCGTCGCAGGGTTGGGTTAGAGGAAATAGCGAGGCGCGAAGAGCATTGGCCTTTTCAGCTTGGAGTATTAGCAAGCAGAACCATCAGAGCGAATAAGAGGAGGGAAAGGAATATTTCACAGAAGTTGTTAGAGATGTTGTTGGCAAGAGGCCAGAAAGAATTTGTGTCAGTAGGAGAACCAAGGGGGTCAGCGCACTTTCGTTTAATAAAAGTCCGCTTTGGCTCGTCGAAGAGTATCCCTGCAAACGATTTCTAGCTGAATGAAAATTAGCGAGAGTGGGAGTAGAGGTGAATGAGAAATTCTTTCCCACACCCGATACGGACTGTCTCATAGCCTGAATGGCCAGAGAACAAGCACGAATGAACCATGAATTTTAAGGAGAAAAAGATTTAGTCGAAGAAGGAATGAACCTGCTCATCCATCAAACGATTACAACTCCCACTTTATGCGGCAGAAGCGAAGCGTCTTCAGAGTCCAGGCAGGCTCACTCGCAATATAGTTAGCGTAGAAGCAACACAATGCCCCCGTCAGCGCCGACTTAATAGTGCCAGAAAAAACGCATAGGGCAGGCTGGAGCTGTTGGAGAGAAAGTAATTAAAATTAAGAGATAAAAGGTTGTGGTCAGATATACCGATAGGAGAGCGAAGGTTTTGTATTTATAGAGAGAAGGACTAGTGGTCGAAACATAGATCAAGAGTGTTCAGAGAATTGGTTGGCGACGATCCGGAATGCTGTGTTTTTGGTTCTTCGTAATTAGTGTGCTGCCAAGATCGTTGAGAAATACTGAATGATTCCGGCTCCTCCCACTTAATCAGTGTGAGAGGACCCCAACCATTCAGTGTTGTGTACATTGAAATCCCCTAACATATGAGGACTCAAGTATTATGGATGAGAAGATATAAACAGTCTCGTGAGGATAGTAAAGTAATCAAAAAGGCATGAAAATCTGTGTCTGTTTGGAGAACAGTAGCCAAGAAGCACAAGATTATTGTAGTAGAAGGAAGAAAGATTTTTAAGCCACAGAACATCGAGTTGTTTATGTTTACATAGGCACATACTCCACCCTTCAGACGGAAATTTTGAAATTATAGTTGGATATATTAAACGAGTAGAGGATGAATTTCGTTAGCCATCTGGGTCTAAGACAAGAGCAAAAGATTAGGGTTAGAGTTTAGAAGGTGGTATTGCAACGGATGCAAAGTTTAGAGTTTCGAAGCCACGGATGTTGTAAAGGTCAATGACCAGCCGGCGCCTGTTGGCAAATCCATCCATCATCACACGTTCACACCAGTCAAAACAACAAAAAAGAACAATCAGACAGAAACGAACAGCATAAACCCAAAGGAGAAACGAGGATAAAGTTATTCGTAAGTTAAACCTAAATTTAAAACTAGAAATGATAAAATACGCTAAACCTATATTTACAGTGAATATCTTAAATATGAAATAATCCCAAGAAAGTTTAAAAACACTCAAGCACTGCACACACACTCAAGAAATTGCATACAAAGAAGAAGAAGAAACAAAAAAATACCATTGATCAACTAAAAGTGGAAACTAAAAACTGTATAAATTATAAATCAACGGAGAAGTATTCAATAAGTACGCAAAAATCTAAGTTAAAAGAAGATAGTCGAGGAAAAACAAAAACAAAAAAAAACTACGTATTGCTTTCAACTGCTCAATCCTAAAAACTAACTATATGTATCTAACAACTAAAAAAGCTTCAAAATCAAAAATTAAAAACGAATAACTTATCTTTATACGGTTACATCAGATTCTTCACATATTAAAACCATAATAGTTAAAAACACTTAAAACAGGGCATCACTTAATATACAAAACACACCTTAATTAGAAAAAAATAACCAAAACAATATAAACTACACACAGCCCATTGGAGCTCCGATCAAAACACATCCTATCACTAACGAACACTATAAGCAACTATACTATACTCTCTCCAAATTTCAACCTTCTACGATCATTTCAATTTTTAGGGGGCAGCACCCCTTTCAAGGGATACGTAAACTCGTCTACGACGAGGTTACGTCACCACATAGCACGCGGACAAATTTTAGGGCAATACGATAAACCTTACCCGGTTAGACATATATACGCAGAAAAGTGAAAGTATTTCACATCGTGATCTCAAGGTAAAATACCTCATACTACACTCAAATGCATTTTCTTTCTCCGAATACAAGGCCTTCTAATGGAAACTTTATTTACCATTGACTAATTCTTACAGCAGTTATTTAGTATTTTTTCCTGAACTACAAAAGAGACATTATATCTATATTTACACGATTCAGAATGTGACACTACAAATAAAGTATTTACTTTCAAATACATTGATAAGAAGCATAAAATTATCGGAGGAATTGACGTAAGAGATAATAAAAATAATGATTCATTCATTGTCCTGATGAAATATCACGCTT
>JABUQX010000337.1:10000-28203 GCA_015478945.1 Trachelipus rathkii
TAAGTGAACACTTTTATTTATTTTATTTTATTTTGTTTAAAATAATTTTTACTAAATTTTTTATTCTTTTTTATGTTTATAACCTTAAAAAAATTTGCATTTTACACACCCTAACAGCAGTAAATCAGTAAATCAGTAAATCATGTAAATCAGTAAATCAAACTACCCCACCCACCCTCCCTCCACCTATGATCATTGATCTATTAACAATTTCAAGTCATATTTGTATTACATACACAAAACCTTTATTTATTTTTATTTTATTTGTTTAAAAAATATTGTTTTTATCTAAATTTTTTTATGCTTTTTCATGTTTATACTTAAAAATTGGCGTTTTTAAACACCCTAAGCAGTAAATCAATAATCAACCACCACCCCCACCTCTCTCTCCCTCCTACCACCTATTGTCTATTGATCTATTGATCTATTGTTTTCCAAGTCACATTTCGAGTATCATTTTTGGGATAAACATAAGCATAAAAATAGTTTTTTATACACTGAATGCAACGATTAATGCTAAGTAACAAAGTTTCAACATTAATAAAAAGCTAACATAGCATCACCCGAACTAAGAATATAATGTACACGACAAACTAACTTACCTTAACAAGAATACACTGTTGACATTACAAAGTGTTCCATACTTAACAAAATAAAGTAATACATATGCACACCAAAAAACGCGCCTAGCTTTCGCACTTTGTCAAGCAATTCTAACATATCAATGTTAGTTTTACATTAAACATGGTAATATTTAAGAAAATTTATCATACAGTGTTATTATCATACTGACCAAGAAATAAATGCTAACGTAACAAGTTTTTTTACATTAACATCGTAATATTTAACAAAATTATCATAAAACCTTACCTAACTATCATAATCCCCAACGAAATTGAAACATAACAAAGATTTATCCAAATATAACATTAAATAAGTTCTGCATAAATATCAATAGTAACCCTGTAATAGTTTACTGATTTTTAAGCAGCAAATCAGTAAATCAAACCACCCCCCCCCACCCCTCTCCCCTCCTCCCACCATCCATGATCTATTGATCTATTGATTTATTGATTCAAGTCACAAGAGATGCTTTGGCCGACAACCATCAAGTTGTGTACCACATTTAACTGCCCTGATCCAGACTGGGTTGTCGACATATATTGGTATACACGACCGAAAGAATTGTCCGGATAGGGCATGAGTCAACATCGCTGCCAATCCTTAAGTAACATCTTTGCGCACATTTTCACACGACCACGTCAAATCAACCATAGGTAATATTTCCAACCCCTCCCAATGGGTATACAGACGTTTTGAAGTCCAGAAATGAGAGATTACCTGAGCTTCTACATCAAAAACCCGTAGACCAGATATTAACATAAAATTTAATGAATTGTCCATTAAACTTAATATTATTTGATTTAATTATTGTTATATCAAATAAAACACTTATTCGCTTACAAAAAAAACTTTCCTCTGATGTCTCAAGTACAGAGACGAAGCGCCTCAGGAAATTTGTGTAAATATGTCTTCTACTTCTCTTGTAAATTATTTTCAACAGTTAATGTACAAAATAAAATTTAGAACGCTTGGGACGCAAATCTAAACTTTTATAAAATCAAGAACTGATTTGAATTCCTATTATTATTATTATTATTATTATTATTATTATTATTATTATTATTATTATTATTATTATTATTATTATTATTATTATTATTATTATTATTATTATTTTATTTTATTTTTTTATTATACTATTATATTATTATTATTATTAGTTATAATTATTATTATTATTATTTTATTCATTATTAATTATTATTATTATTATTATTATTATTATTATTATTATTATATTATTATTATTATATTATAAGTTTAATTTTGCTTCCATATCACAAAATAGACTATTTTCTTTTTTAATTTCATTTAATTTTCTTATGCTATTCTAGAAAATAATTTACAAAAGAAAGTATTGTAAAATATTTAATAATTTATTAGTTCATGACCGATTTCGTCCATAAACCTCGGAGCATCTTCAGAGTTTCGATTCTAACATATGAATGAATTATTTACAAGATATTTAAGATTAATAAATTATTAAATTTAGGTCGCATTTATATTGTTTTTTAATTTAAAGAACAGAAATTAAACAAAATGCTTTATGTAGTAAGCCTCAGCTATTTTTAATTTTTGCGCTTTGCACCTGAGGAGCGCAAAATTTTAAATTGACTTTGATATATCAGATATAGTTGTCTTGTTATGCCTCGTTGAATAAATTGTTCATATATTTTACTGGGGTTTAAAGCGATGCTGGTATGACCTACCTGTAATCAATTAGTCGCGTTAACCAATATAGGTCGACTTACAGTCAGATTCGTGGACATGCGAATTGGAAGCGATATGGTGATTAACTGAAAAGGTATCCTTAGTAGGAGAAGCAGGAAGAAAGTTTTCCGTTGTTTGTGGTATAGTTTTAACTGCGATTTTTGAGTCGTTTGTGAATTTATGTGGGTGTTAAATAATGCCGCGTAGCATTTTCCTGCTCTGATCAAGTCTTTGCAATTATGAAGTTTAAAATATAAAGTTAATGCTTCAGAGATATTGTTCGTATTATCCTGTTTTTATAGTTTGTTAATTGCTTTTGTTTACTATTTTTTTCTGTTCAGATTTAAGGGACATACAGTTGTCAGGTTTATAAAAATCTGTTTAACTTCATCATCAATGCATTCCCAATCGAGCCAATTATAAGCTCTATATATGAGTGTTTTAAACTAATTGAATTCTAATGTCTTCTGGAGAGTTTAGGAGTGGGTTAATTAGGTATATGACATTATAGTTGGGTGACATGCATGATCTGTGAAAATGGATTCCAATCATCATTACTTTTTTGAGTTTAAATATCAAAAGTTAATAATATTTTAGGAGTTTTTCAATGTGAATTTGAGCAAGAAAGGCTTTGTAGTTGTTGATAAACTAGAAGAATTTGTAAACGTTCACCTAAATATAGTAAGCGGTGTCATCGACGTACCTTATATAGAAGACTTGAGGGTTGAAATGTGTTTGTTTACCTCAAATTATTATTATTATTATTATTATTTATTTATTATTATTATTATTATTATTATTATTAAATTATTATTTATTATTATTATATTATTATTATTATTATTGTTATTATATTATTATTATTATTATTATTAATTTATTATTATTCCATATTTTGCCTGCATACTTCAGGCATGATCACGGTTAACCTAACTATTATTTATAATGCAGCTTACAAAATCAAATTTCTATAATATAAAAAAAATCTATAAATTATTTTACATTAATTGTAAAGTTAAAAATAATTTTGATGAAATCAAAATAAGCTTCATTGTTTTGCAAATACACTATTATATTCGGATACTAGGTGTAACTCTGCAAAATACTCAAATATTCAAAAAACATTCAAGCATTCATTATTCATTCATTAAATTTTCTTCTAATAATGTCTGGCTTAAGTTTTTTTAATTAAAAAGACGATTCTGCTAAGGCGAAGATAGGTGAAATTACTAATCTTGGAAATAAAATTTTAAACAATTTAGCAATTTCAACTGTAGAGGGGGATTTTGTGATCCTTCGTGTAATGCTCCCATATTTTACTTGGTTTATACTTGTGTTGCATAATTGGTTCTTAAAGTGTTTGTTGTGTATCCCACATAAGCGGAATTAAATCCTACTTCTTTGCAATAAAATTGATACACAACATAACTTCTGTAATCCTTCCGAACTAATTGACGACGGGTGCGAAAAAAATTCACTTAACTATGGAAAGCAAGATAATCTTTATAAGTTTTAAATGCTTGTAATTTATGAGAACTTTGTCTAGAGAAGAAGAAAATTAAACCATAATTGGGTAAAGGACCATTTTAATCAGAGTCAGAAGTAAATGTTAGAGTTATATATTCACCGGAGACCCGTGTCTCATATTTTAGTACCGGGGTCATTGTTCGGAGGATCCAGAAGTTATATTTGTATCAATTAATTGCAAAGTAACGCGGTATGTTATTCCTCTTTATGGGGATACACCACAACAAACACCTTAAGACCGAATTAGGCCAACACAGGTATAAAACCAAGTAAAATATGGGTGCATTACACGACGGATCACAACTCAAATCCCCGCTTAGAGCTCGTATTGCTAATTGTTTAAAATTTAGTATTAACGATGTTAAGATTAAATATCTTTGCCTTAATGATATCTCTTTTTGATTAACAACTTAACCCGACTTATTAAAATTTAATGAAATGATGATGCTTGAATGTTTTTTGAATTTTGAGTGTTTTGCGAGGGTACACACTCGTATCCAGTGATAATAGTTGTATTTGCAAAACAATGTAACCTTTTTTTGATTTTTCATCAAAATTATTTTTTAAACTTCCAATTAATGTAAAATTAATTTTGATTTTTGTTTATATATGAATATTTATTCTTTGTAAGCTGCATTAATAATAATAGTTAGTTAACCGTGATCCTGCCTGAAGTATGCAGGCGAATATTGGTATAATATTAAAGTCTTTAATCTTTTTATTCTCGAATAGTCTTTAATAAAATTTCTTCGAACTAACGAACTATTTGTATATTGAAACTGCTTGCAAAAATTCGTTTGAAATTGACGCTGATCACAATTTTCTTCTTTCTTCTCGTCTTCTTCTTCTTCTTCTTCTCTTATTATTATTATTATTATTATTATTATTATTATTATTATTATTATTATTATTTTTATATTATTATTATTATTATTATTATTATTATTATTAGTAGTAGTATAGTAAGTAGTAGTAGTAGTAGTAGTATGTAGTAGTAAGTAGTAGTAGTATAACAACGCAATTGTTAAATTTTGTTTTATTGCACACCGCAACCGGTTGAAAAATTTAAGAACGCAAACGCATCGCGGGTTGTTTGAAAAAATTTAAGAACTGCAAAAAAATCGCAACCGTGGTTATGCAAAAATTCATGATAAGTGCTCAAATGAAGAAAATGACAAACCTGAGTAAGATACTGAAATAGTAAATTTTGCTTTCCAGTAATATAAAGAATATGACATCAGTTACAGAGCCTCTGAACATCTTCAACTCTTAAGTATTCATCATCAAAATATATGATCAGGCCAAGTGAAGTGACTCAAAATAGTCAAGTAATAGATTAATAACATATGTATGATATCTGCACATTGAAGTAATAAATACAAATGAGCAGCACATGGTACCTTCATCGACGCTCCGTGCTGTAGCACACCTCAATTATGTTGTCTTCTCCATCTTAGACTACTTGTTCTATATCAACCTTTCCACAGTCTTTTCTTATAGATTTGGAATATCGATTGTGTCTGATATTTGAATTTGAATTGGGGGTGAGGGTCCAGACGACCATTTTTAGGTTTTAAAACCCCTGAATCATTTTTCCATGCTTTTTAACCATGGACAAGTATCTTATAGTCGGACAAAAATACGTATTGCATGATTTCTACTCTACCAGCGACCAGCTCCAGTGTAAGCCCTCATTATGCCTTCTTCCATCTACGTTATTCTTATGTCATCTTCACCATCGTGTCTTCCTAGAATGTTTTATTTATTTGCATGATTACACTGGCCAACAAAAAAAAATTTTTTTTTTGCTGCCAAGGAAATTTTATCGAATTTTAGTATATCGGGTGAGCTGATTTCAGAAATGACATTAGTTTTCCAAGATGGGCTCTAGTTCTTAGATACAGGGTGTTCCAGATATGCTCTTATACAAATATCTTTTTTAATGCATATTTTAAAATAAAATCGTTTTATTTCTTTTTAAAGGGCTTATTTTGTATTATACTTTATTTTTTTCCTATTTTTCAGCGGTTAACTTCACGCAGAGCCTGTTTGAATAACCCAAGTATTCTGCTACATTGTGGTGATATTGGCCAAGGAGAACCAAGAAGAAAATTTTTCCTAACTTTTGTGAAGCAAGCATATCTGGATATACTTTGGAATGAACCGGAGACCAGAAAAGTCTTGGGCTTACCATATGGTCCTGTAAACGTGTGTCAAAAATCTACGTCAGTGGAAAAATGATCGAAGAAAAGGTTATAAGATTTGGTGTGCCTATGGTATGCGGGAGCCAAAGAATCAAAACAGTGACTGTTATTTTTGTTTGGTAAATGTGAAAGGTATCAATCGTTACAAGAAACGTAAATTTTGAGTATCCCGATTTGGAATCAGCAAGGTGACCTGTACCACACTCCGCGACTGTCCCGAATCCCAGTGTTCACTACACTCCAAGACCTAGCATTGTCTGATGAGGAAGATATCCAGTTGGTGTGCACACGTGCAGTAGTGGTAGTGAATATTAAGAACGTACTTCTCTAACCACAGCAAGCAGTTCTCCCAGGAAGAGGATTAATGAAGTAGAGAGTTAAAGTATCCTCCAAGCAAGATTCTGAGCTTTTTAGCATTAGACTAAGCGATACAGAGCTGTCTTCATAAGGCCGAATGTATTTTTTTTTATCGACAAGAGAGGTACATTACTTCTCCATAATTTCATTGAAAGAGAAGACTATATGCTGTAGGAACATCCCTGGACTCCTACTCCAATGGGGTTACCGAAATACCGACCAGAAGATTGGCGATTGTTTATGGATTGTTCAACGAGAAGCTTAAGTGTGTTTTATTGGACGATGGCAATAGTTATGCATCTGATTCCCAATAGGTACTCTAACAAACTGGAAAGTAGGAAATGAAAAAATAAGAATGTATTTGGTCAGAAGCTTAGATTAATGAAGAACCAATTGGTCTATATGCGTTGATTTTGAAGATGGTCAACATCTACTGGCAGAAAGCGGATATACTTTAGTACGCCTTGTTTCATCATGCTTGTGGATAGTAGGGCAAGAAGCACTTAAGGAAAAGTTGTATGCCTGCTAGGGAAAATATGCTGTAGGTGCATCAAATATCATAACCCGAGAACAATGGTGACAGGGGAAAAATTATTTCCCACCACTCAACTAACCTAGGGACTGATGAAGATTTGTTAGGCCCTAGACAATGATGGAATGTTTCAAATATTTTTGCAGATTGCTTTTCCAGGGTTGAGATATGGAAACCTCAAAAGCTGGAATCTTTTAGCGGCCGCTCAAGATTCGCCAAATCATCAAGGATGACATTTTCATAAATTCCATGACTGATATTGAAGCATCTGCCCGGAAAAGTTTTGTCTTGGTTGTTCAGAACTTTTTGGGCAACCATAAATCTGCCAACTATGTAGAACTCGTACAGAAAATGCTTTCAGACTTCAAAAATTTGAATGCTAATATGAGCATAAAAAAGTTCACTTTCTACATAGTCACTTAGATCGGTTTATCCGGATAATCTAGGATGTTATGGTGTGAGGAAAAGGGGAGAGGTTCCATCAGATATAAGGTGATGGAAGAAATTACCAAGGAAAGCAGGAGATCCACACATGAGTAGAGACTATTGTTTGGAGGCCTTCAACGTTGATTGTACACAATTCTGCACAGAGAAATCATGATGAACAGGCGATTTTGTAATGCATTATTGTGATTTCATTGTATGTATGTGATTTTTGATTTATAATTTTATGTAACTGTTACCTTAACAATTTGATATATATCTTTCGTGTTTTTTTTGTGAATTACCATTACAACCTACATAAGTTTTGTTATTAACTGTATTTTTGAGTGCCACCTGTATCTCAAACTAGACCATTCTAAGGAAAACGGAGGTCTAATTCGTGAAATCATGGGCAACAGTTCCATATAAAATGAACTTCAATATTGTTTTGAGCGCAAAATCTTTTGTTGGCCAGTGTAATATATAAGTAATATATATAAAATATATTATATAGATATATATACTTACTATTATAATATATGATAATATTACTAATTAATATTATATTAATAGCTTATTATATATATATTTATATAATATTATATGTAGCCCTAAATTTTTTATTAAAGGAATGAACAAAAATTACTTATAAAATATTTTTATTACTAATTTACTAAAATTTTTAAATAACATATGAGCTTAATTAAAAATAAAGATTTGCTTCTCAATCCACAAAACTCTTGATGCGGATTGGAACGGAATGTAACATATAGCTCCCGGTAATCTCATTTCTTCATAGCATTTTAAAATCAATCATATATAATATATTATATATAGTATTATATATAAATATATATATAATATATATATATTTATTATATATAATATATATTATATATTACATATAATATATATAATATATAATAATATATTATATATATATATATATATATATATATATATATATATATATATATATAATATAGTAATATTATATTACATATATATATATTATTATAACTTTAATTATAATTATACTATTTATTATTATATTTATATATTATATATATAACATATATAATTATATATATATATATATAAACTATTAATATCTATATTATAGTATATTATATATATATATATAATTTATATATTATATATATATAATTTACTTTATAAATATTTTATTATTATATTATATATATTATATAATATATATAATATATATACTAGATATATTATAGTAATATATATATTTATAATTAATCAGAAGAGATTTTTGAACATTTGTCGGATCTTAGGTTGGCTAAAGCAGTATAATTCGGTTGATTTAAAATGGAATAGGAAGAGGAATTTATTTTAAATCGTAGTCACATGACTATAAATGTTTTATATATGTTGTATTTGTATTCTGTCTGTAATTTTGCTCTATAATGTCCATCAGCTTTTAGGAATCATATATTATGTATTATCATAGGATTACGAGTGATAAGAATAACATGAAGATAAATTTTTGTTAAAGTTTGTTAAATATTACTATGATAATGTAAACTTAACACTGATATGTTAAAGGAATGCTGAAAAACTGGAAAATGTCAAGTTTTGTAAGGTGATGTTAGCTACCTATAGATATTAGGCTATGAATTTTGCTAACTTTAACATTTTATTCATAGGTAAGATATGTCAGACATGTTATTTTTGCCATAAAACAATGAAAGACAATAATTTTTGTTGGTCTTATACAAAAGAACTTAATTTATGTAATGTTTATGCTGCTTTGATACTTAAATTATGAATTTAATCACTTATAGTTGATATTTCTAATAAAAAGAATAATAATTTAGTTTAAATATGAAATATTTTAATGATTTTATGCATTCGGCATATTTTTATATTGAGATGTACAAATAATTAAGCTTAATTAGGACTTTACTCACTTGATCATGATTTTATTCTCTTAATCAATGGGTCACGGGTGATATGGGAAGGGTAGGCGCTTGTCATTGATTAGAGTTTGATGTATTGATTAACTGATATTTTCAATAAAAGAATAAACATGTAGTTGAAACATAAAATGTTTTTTTTAATAAATTATATGATGTGTTCATATAAAGGACTTATTATTATGTTTTGTTTATATATAATACGTGGCCAAATGTGACGTAAAGCAGTAAGTCAATAGAGCATGACAGGGATTGGAATGGCGAATGGGAGGGGATATAATGCTTGCGATCTGTTTTACTGCTTTAGGATCAATAAAGTACATATTTTTTAATAAAAAATATAATTACCTTTACATGAAACATAAAAATGTTTAATAATGAAGTAGATTTTTTTGAAAATAAATATTCTTTTTAAATAAATAACAACTTTAGGCAAAATGAAACATGAAATAATAAAATTTTAAACAAAAAAAAATATAATAATTTAGATTTAAAAAAGAAATTGCGAAAATATAATTATCACAGAATTAAAGACAAATGATGATACTATAAAAGAAAACGTAATGATATTTAATATTGAAAATATAAATGTTTTGCTGTCAAAATGAAATAAAAGTTAAAAAAAATTTTCCTACACTTTTAGATAAATGCAACACAGATTCATAACGTTATAAGAAATAACAATATAGTTATTGAAGGATTTATTAGAATTATTAGATAGTATCTCAATAAAAGTGCCGTGTTTGTGTAATAGTTCATTGTACAGCATTACATAGATGACACGAAGTTCTTATAGGAAGTGAAAAATCAGTGCAATGTTAGGTCGAAACAGTCATGCGCAAGCTCAGATGATAGCTTAATTTGGGATGCGCCCTAGCAAGAAATAAGAAAATCTCAAAACCTGATAACAGGTAAGCTATGCACCGATTGGATGGCGATAGAGAGAGAGAGAGAGAGAGAGAGAGAGAGAGAGAGAGAGAGAGAGAGAGAGAGAGAGAGAGAGAGAGAGAGAGAGAGAGAGAGAGAGAATGCCGTAATAAAAAGATAATTGGAGCAATGATAATTGTGAGCCAGGTTATGTTTTGACAATGTTGGTTGGTTTATTGTTATGGTTAGGTAAACGATAGATTAGATAGCAATGTTTGAGTAAAAGAGACTTAACGTGTAGGGAATATAAGGAAGGGAGTCGTATAATTGCGGTGTTTAATATTTTATGCAACATAGAGCTGTTGCTAAAGTGATCTATGCAATTAATAGCTGAATTCATTTTATAGAGTAACCCTTATTTATGAGTAAAAACGCATGTTGAAGGGTTCGAATCCCCGTTGTCAATATTGGGAACCTAATATTACCATTTTTATTCTTGGATTAATATCATTCGTCATTCCTCCTTCACTTCTTCCTTTGACACTATTAGTATTATCTCCTCCTCAGCAACTCACTCTGGATTTTTAAATCTGGGACGCATTTGCGGGCATTCTCAGACTTCATTAGGAACTTGAACCTACACAAATAAAATTCTACGTCATTGAAAAATCTCATTGGATACCATTGCATTGTTAACTATCTATTGCCAACTCCCAGCACCACACTGCTCCAGAACAGAATCTACGGCACCAAATGCATACAATGGCTCATTTGCCGCGCCCTGAGCATTCTCTATTGCTTTTCATCCTTTCCCCGTCTTCTTTTCTTATGCACTCTGTGCTTTTCCTTCTAGCTCAGCTCTGGTTCCGGATCCAGCTCCGGCTCCGCTACGGCTCAGTGCTCGACAATGGCTCATTTATTTTTAAACATGAATCCGTCTTATTCCTTCTTCCTCCGTCTTCCTCTGCTTTGCATTCTCAGCATTTCTTCTTTTTCATTTGGAGACCCATCTCCTGAGAGGTCAAGAGACGAACCTTTGAGGGATTACTGAAAATCTCAAAAATCGGGTAATAATCGGCACTTCGACAACATATATATAGGCACCCCATTTTGAAATTCAATATTTTTTGTGGCCAGATTTCCACTCTACTCCCCCTGATCCGACATAAAACGCTTCAGTGAGCTACTCGGACTTGACTTCAACTAAGGCTCACGAGCTTTTTTTAACTCTGGATTAATCCTTGCTCTTTACTGTGCCACTCTGTTTTTCGTCTAAATCTTATATCAAATTCACATAGACTTTGGGCTCCAGCCTATACAACTTGGAGCGCAACTGCGTGAACTCGGTCCGGGAAGGCCGGGCACCATCAGCTGTTATGCATGCAAGTTTGAAGGGATACCTCATCTAGATACCGCTAAATTGGGGACAAGTACAAAAGGATGGGGCTTTGCTCATACTTTGAATTAATTGCACGATTTCAAAAGACAACGTATCGAAGCATGTAAACTTTTAAATTTTTTCATATATTTTAAAAACTTACTTATATCTCCTTTGGAATCCATTTTCATAGGCTTGTCCATGCCCCTATAGGGATATCATATATATATATATATATATATTTTAAATAATATATCTACAGGCTAGCTCAAATTATTTTAATATATATATATATATATATATTAATATTAATATATATAATATAATATATATATATATTATATATTAGTAGGCGGCTCAGTGGTCAATTCTTGAGTGGCAATCCAAAATCAGGGTAAAGTCGAGAAAAAATCGATTTTTTTGCGAAGCTCTTCACTTTTTTCTTGATTTTTTTCTATTCAACTTATAATACTGAAACCTAATTATTGTTTTAGTATTTCTCATATTTTTATATTTTTTAATTATTTTTTCTTTGTATATTTATAGTATAACCAATTCAATAGAAATAAAATTAAATAAAATATATATTTTGAAGTTTTTAAATATAATATTTTTTTTCATTTTCAACAAATATTGGCATTGTAACCCGTAAGTGTAACATTCTTTAGGGCTGCTGTTTCATTGTTTCCATTGTAAAATTTTGAACCCAGAGCTAGGGCCTAGGGATAAAAATTGAAAATTAATTGCAAGATGCAGACTTAATTAATATTCACTGTTTGTATAATTGATCGTATAATAGATTGTTAAATCCAGTTTTGAATATTGTCATACAATTTTATGCACCTTAATACTAAAAGACAGATATACTGTAAGAGGAGCGCACGTAAAGCAAACGTAGGAAGTAGATTTTTGGCTTTGAGGGGTAAGAATAGGCGTGAAGTTGTCTAAATAGGCCCATACCATTTTCTAAACTATTATTATTATTTTTATTTATTATGTTGACTGGGAACACACTTCTAGAGAGGGGCCAATCATGCTTCTTAATTATTAATTTTTATTGTTTGACCTGGGACAGTCCCTAAAAGGACATGCGGTCTCATCTAAGTATTCATTCCTTTGATCCCTTGCTCTCGGACTGTGCGTGTGCTTGTTAATTATCTTAACAATTTATATTTAACTTATTTAATTTTAATTGGTTGACTGAGACAGTCTACGATTAGGTCCCATGTGCGGCTTCTTTAGAGGTATTTTCTATGATTTATATTGATATTATATATAATGAGTTGACTGGGATCATATCTAAAGGGCCAATGGCTTCTTAATATGTATTAATCTTATCTTGGTTGAAACTGGACATGTCCTAAATTAAGGACCCATTCGGCTTCTTAAAATTTTAATATATTTATTATTATATAGTGCTGCTGAGGGACATTCTAGAGGCGTCAATGCGATTTCTTAATTATTATTTTTAATTATTAATTGATTATTACTTATTATTGGTTGACTGGGATCGTCTAGATAGGCTTATGCTGCATCTTAATAATGATATACTTCATTTATTATTTATTATGGGTATGATTGAGGGACATTTCTATTGAGGCAAATGTGCTTCTATTTTACATTTTTATTTGGTTGACTTGAGGACCCATGTCCTATAAAGGCTATAACCAGAGGCTTTGTAATAATGTCTTATGTTAAAAAATTTGTGGGGGTTGACTGGGAACATTATCTAGAGAGTTACAGTGGCATGCTAATCTTTATTAATTATTTCAAATCATAATTAGGAAGCTGCAATTGAGCTCTCTAGGAATGTTCCAGTCACTGATAATTAAAAAGGAATAATATCAACGATCTCCAATGTCCTTTTAATGACAGTCGAACAGTCAACCAATAAATATATACTATGAGGCAGGCACTCGAGTGGCCCTCTAGAAATCCCAGTAACACATAATAAATAAATACAATGAGAATAATACAATACTTAAGAAAGCCGAATCGGGACAAATAAACACTGTCCAGTCAAGCCACATAATATTAATAATTAAACAAAAGTAGAAATTAGAGGACCGCAGAATGGAATCCCTCATAGAGAAGTACAAGTCAACATCATCATAAATAAGAAATAATCTAAGAAGCACGCATAGGTCCTTTTACTATCACCTGTCCCAGATACGACGAAAATAACTCATTACACAATTAACTGAAGCCGCATTTAGCCTCCTAGAATTGTCCCGGCAACACATAAAAATTAAGAACTGGGAAATAATTTTTAATAATAATTAATGTACATTAATGACCATAGCATTTTATTAAGAGCCAACCTGGGCCTACCTACTACTTGTCCACCGCTCCACAACAATACAATTAATAATTTAAGAAAATAATTAAAAAGTCGCATTGGCCTTCTAGAATGTCCCAGTCAATTCATAATAATTAATAAATAAGAATATACTAAGGTATCAGAAGCCAGCATGGGCTATCATATTGAACTGTCCCAGTCAAATTCCATGATTTATATTAGTATTAATAAAGAATGAGTAGTTATAATCTTTAATCTATATTAATTCATTGGGTTGAAGCTGGGACAGTCCAGATAGGCACAACATGCGGACTTCGAAATTATTATTCATAACTTTATTATTTAGTTAATTAGTTGACTGAGGAACAATGTCTAAAGTAGGTTCCTCATGTTGGACTTCAATTATAATAATCATTTACTTACATATTGAATATATTAGTAATAATTATTCTATTCTAAATTTTTTTGAGGGTCGACTCTTACTTATAATATGGGATCCAAAATTATTCTTAGAGGGGCAATGCGGCTTCTCAATTTATTAATTCTTATGGTTTTAACTGGAAATGTCTAAAAATGAGACCATAGAGGCTCTTAAGTATTCTTGTTATATTATTTCGAAGTTGCTGGGACATTAAATTTAGAAAGGGATAATGCTAATGTATGGCTTCTTAATTTTAATTTTTATTATTAATCTATATTAAGTAGTCTGTTGGGACATTTAGATAGCCATTGCTGCTGTCTTAATATTATTTTTTTTATTATTTTTATGGGTTGACTGGGACTTCTAAGGGCCAATGCGGCTTCTTTAAATTTATAATTTTTTTTTGTTGACTGGCGAAGTCTAAAAAGTTACCAATCTGCTTCTTAGTATTTTCTTATTTATTTTAAATGAGTTGACTGGGATATTCTAAAGAGGTCAATTGCGGCATTCTTAATTTTATTTTATTATTATTTATTGGTATGACTGGGACAAAGTCTCAATATTATACATGCGGTTCTTAAGTATTGTATTCTTATCATATTATGGGTTACATGGGACATTCTATCAGTGGTTCATACAAGCTTCTTAATTATTATTCTTTAATATTAATTATTATGGGTTGACTGGGACCATAGTAACTTAAAAGGTGTATTAATTAATTCTATTTAATTAATTAATAATTTAATGCTAACTTGGACATTCTAGATAGGGCCATGCGGCTTTTTAATATATATATATCTTATTATTTAATTATTAGTTGCGTTGACCGGACATTTTAGAGGGGCCAAAGCGGCTTTTTAATTATTAATTAATTAATTTCATATAATACCATTTAAATTAATTAAATAAAAATTATTTATTCTTAATTTGTTAATGGGTTAATGGGACACTCTAGATTTTATTCTGCGTCTTCTTACTGTTTCTCTGTATATTTAAATATTAAATATATATATTATATATATATATATTATTATAATATATATATAATTAATATATAATTATAATATATATATATATAATATAATATATATATATATATATTTCGCCGTGAACGTCAGCATCAATCTTTGAAAAAAATCAAAAAAATCAATTCAAAAAAAATCAAAAAAACAATAAATATCAAAAATTGATTTTTTTCTAAAAAAATCAAAAAAATCCCCAACCTTATCAAATATTATTAATTATATAATATATTATATATATATATATATATTAACTATATATATATAATATATATATATATTAATATATATATATATATATAGATATATAAATATATATATATACTATATAATATAATTATATAATATATATATTACTCACACATTTATTTATAAAGAAGATCATTTTTTCTTTTGCTTTTCTTTGCAAGCAAATTCTGTATTATTTTTTTTTTTTATTATAATTATTTATTATAATATATATTATATATATATATATATATATTTATAATTATTATTATTATATATATATATTATTATTTATATAATATATTATATATATATATATTAATATAATATATATTATAAATATATACTAGCGACTAAATGCAGAGAATAATAGATTCATATACGTAATAAATCTATCGCTGTATATTGGCATAATCAATCTCTAAAATTTGAATTCAATAGGCTTACAAATCACTACCGAAAAAGAATTTTTAGTATTTTTATAATAAACTTAAATCGAATACGCATTCCAATTATACGTATTTATAAAACTAACAGACAACCTTTATCAAAAACAAAATTAATTATTTCTAATTCCTAAAAATAATTCGAAAAATAGTTTAATTATTATCAATAGAACTCCACACACAATCTTTATTATTATACAGAAAATTATAGCACTAGATCTGAGTCAAGAGGCAACCTATATCGTGCGAGCGAGAAAGAATTGAGTCAAAACGAGCATTTTCTTCCACGACTCACAGTTTGAGTTCAATATCTTATATAATCGGATTGATGAATTAATTAAAATAAGTCGATATAGCAGGTTTATGAGTTCAGCATTTTCCTATATGTCTTAGCGAAATAAAGATATGTATTATTAAGAATCTATAGTTCAAATTATTTTGAAAGATAAATGCGTTAATTAATTTATGAATAATACTTATTATTTAATTAATCTTTCTCTCTATATGAGACAAATTTAAAGAAGCATATTGTATAAAGGAAAAAAAAAAAAGTCCTTCACATTCAAGGATATAGTGAAAATATAAAGTTGCCTATCCATATAGGAAAAAGAACTATTTTTTGACTGACGAGAATTAACAATTGCCCATGGTAAGTTCACTCCGTAACCGTGGTTCAGGATGGCTACTATTAAAAATAGAAATCGATAGAAATGTGGATATGCCATCTGGCATCTTTAAAGTTTAGACTTTGTAAACGAAAAAACATATATTTAGTATAATATATGAAATATATATATCAAATATTATAATACTTATATATAACCTAAGTAAACACTATGTAATAATAATAATTATATATGTATCTAATTATATATATAATTGATATTTGATATATATTAAACATACTGTTTAAAAAATGCAATTATGAAGTAAAGTGTCTGAAACTAATATGATAATTGCAAATATTATCCTTAAAGAAGATTCTAGGAAGCCATAAATAACACTTTTAACTTGCTAAGATATTTTATTAGGTTTTACTTTTTTTTTTTATAATAGAAAATAATACCGAAATGTTTTACAGTATATAATACACCATGGTAAATATATAAAAATTTTAATTATGCAGTATTAATAATTTATACAAGGTAATATTATATTATTATATATCATAATATAATCACTAAATTAAGATCAAAGTAGAAGCAATATACGTATACATAGCTAGGACCTGTTGTTTACAATAAATGTTTTGGTTATGGGCCTCGCTAAGGTCGACGCTCAGACTGTTGCCTACTCTGCCTACGCCGCCTCCAAAGAGCGACATAGGAGTGAGAAAATATAAAATATACATAACTCGGTTAATATATTATTTTCCATCCGATATAAATAAACGTTTTCAATTTTATTTTTTTCATAAATAATAAAAAAAGCTAATAATTTACCTAAATTTAAAAATTAAAAGAATAAAACATTCATGAATTTTTATTTGAATAATTTTCTGTATTATATTTATCAATAATATTACAGTTGTCCTGATGCCTATGTGTAGGACTCTGTGGTGAACTGAACTGAATTTGATAAATATAATCAAATTATTAATATATATTATATATATAACATTATATAATATATAATAATTTTATGATGTATTATAAATTGATTTGAACTCTGATATAGTTTACATTTTTAATTTGGTTCCAATTTCCTGACAAGTAGAGCCCCTGAATTGTATGTTCAAAAAATTTAATATATTTATTGGGTATTATATAATAATACTCATATCAGTTGGTAAGAAAGTATGTTTATTGAACATTTTGCACGGTAATCCGTTATGTCACAAAATTCAAAAAAAAAGAGTAACGGTGTGAGTAACTTTTTCGTTATTAATGTAAAAATAATAATTAGTACTTCTCTTATTAATAAGGAGTGATTATTTGATGATTCAATATATTGACCTTTTACCGTTTGTTTAGCTCCGCCCCGTACCTCCGTCAAGTTTTATTTTTTTATATTTTTTTTTTATTATAACCCCTAAGAAATACTTCAATGGGTAAGCTTCGCAAAGATGGCAGGTATCGGGTCTTGCCTTCCGAAAGACCATCGTGGTAGACTATTTTCCTCCCTCTCCGTGGGACGGTCTCCGAAACGTTTTCCCGACTCTGGTGTATATTTGAGGGTGTCTGTGCGTGTGGGGATTACTTTCATTCCGCACCTACCCTTCT
>JABUQX010000338.1:0-7500 GCA_015478945.1 Trachelipus rathkii
AAGAGAGATACATCTTTTCTTGGTCCAGGGTGACTCAGCCAATCCGCAAATGGCTCAGTGGAGTCGTAGTTAGGACTTTCATTTGCAGTAAGCCTAAACCTTACACTTTTTTTACTTGTTTATAATATTCATTTGCCGAGCTGTAGCGCTACCACCACCCAAGAAGTTTATCAAGATCATTTGAATCTTTATGCATCCTTCACTATTCACTGAGGTGGCCACTTAAGTATCATCTGCAAACTTAGAAACCTTGCATTATCCTGGTCTAAATCATTTATATATAGAGGAACAATAGTGGCCCCAGCATTGAACCCTGTGGGAACAACCACCTCTCAACCTGTTTCCCATGATGATTATTCCATTTAATTGTACACATTATGTTTTTATTTCGCACCACTCTTTAATCCAATCATGTACGCACTCCACCTATACCACATTGCAGCAAATAACTTTTTCATCCAGCCTTACTGTGGGGAACTTATCAACAAGCTTTAACTAAAGTTAATATACAATTCACTGGTCTCCTCGGTCATGCAGTCCAGATGTATTCCATAAATCTAAAGGTTTGTCTGACATGATCTAACCCTTTTCTGAAACCGTTGCTGGGATCATACCAATACCTTGTATCTTCCTAAATATTATCTCTATATGACCTTTCCAGTAACTTCTTCAGAACCTTTATCAACAGAGATTTAAGCTAACTGGCCTATAATTTCCAAATCTTCCTTAACTACCTTTCCTTATAAAATAGGCAAACATATGCTGTTTCAAGTCATCTGATACCTCAGCCAAAATGTATAGATCGCTTAAAAATCATATTACAGTGCCCTTTGCAATGCTGAAACTAACCCCTCTTTTCAGAAAGTTCTATCCACATATATACGCATCAGGGCCTGCAGCTTTACTTGGAACAATATGATCTAATAAACGTTTAATATCTTTCACATCAAAATTCAAATTCTTTAAGTCTATTTGTTACATCATACAAGAATATAGTCTAATGAACTGATTACAATCTTTCCTCAGTAAACACTGAAGCGAAATAAGCATTGAAAATGTTGAGCAACTCCTTATCTCGAACTCACTAAATTTTCATCATTTTTAATTGGACCAATTGGCCTATTCTTACTTTTAAATTTTATAAAAGCTAAAAAACTTCTTCAGGTTCCTATTACTATTCCCTTGCTAAATTAATTCCTGCCTCTCTCTTTGCCTTTCTTATTGACTGGTTAACTGGTCATTTCTATTTTTCCTATAATTTTCTAAATCAATCTTCCCTATTACTACCCTTGCATATTTTAAAACATCTACGCTTTTCATTATTTTTCTCTCTTATCTCTCTACTTCCACCAAACAGGTTTTCTCTTCGCCACCCCATAATGGGTTTTATCTTTAAAACATACCGACGAATATTCATTAAAATTTGTTTATGTTCCCACATGAAATAAACAGTTTTGGTCTTTAAACTCTTAATCCCAGTCAGTTGTACTAAGCATGTTCTCGAAATTTGGTAAAAATCGCAAACTTTTTCGGAAAATCCTAAGATCTTTTCCTTATAATTTGCAATTTGGGTCCCAGATATCACATTCATATTAATTAATTATATTATGGTCACTAAGTCCTAATTCTCTCAACTCTAACTTCACACCATACTTTTCTTAATCATTAGTTTAATATTAGTCTAATAGTGCATCGTCATCTTGTGGGTTCTTTGGACCATCTGGGTCCAAAGTTAATCCAGATAATCAATTTTAATGAATGCAGAAACTACTACTGGTTTCCCATATAGACAAGGAATCCCAATGAATGTCCGGAAATTAAAATCACCCATTATGATATACCTTTTTCATTACTGTGGCAAGCTGGCTCAATTTCTTTCACAATTTCAGCATCTAATTCTGGACTCTGCCAGGACGTCTATAAAATGCCCTATTCTATATGAATTTATTGTATATTAGGATACTCTATCCCACACTGATTCATATCATCGATTAGTTTTTAAAGTCAGTCATTAAGTACACGATTGAATATTGCTTTTAACATAACAGCGCGCCACACCACCACCCTTCTCTCCTCTACGCTGGTATAAATAAAGTGAATACCCGTCTATTTCATATTCCTGAAAGGACTCTCTATACAATTCATCATTAACTCATGCTTCAGTTATGCAAATAATGTCTAGATTCTTCTTTATGGTATAACTATCAGCTCATCTTTTTTATTTTCTAAGGCTAATGAGCATTTGTGTAAAAACATTTGATACTCGAAATGCTGTTATTTTATTGCTATCATTCAATTATTTAAACCCTGTACTACATTAGTTTTTATTTATCTCCCACTATTACATTATCATTCTATTATTTGTATCCAAGATTTTAGCCCATCACCCCCAACTTTTCCTAGGATTTACCTAGACAAGTCTCCAAACTGGTAATGAAAAGCTCAACACCTTTACGACTCAAGTGCACTCTGTCTGCTGCAAAAAGATCTTTATCCAGAAATTCCCTCCACAAATCCAAAAACCTAAATATTTCTTGAAAAACATAATTTCCTAACACATTTACCCCTAAAGCCCTACTCCCCCAATTCCTGAACCTGCACCAAACCTAGGTAAAATCCCAGAAATCATTCCCCTCTTCCACTAGCTTTCATCTTCTGAATCAATCCCTATAATCTGCTAATAATTCTTCTGACCTTCTATGTCGCCTATATCATTTGTACCACATGCACAATCACCTCTGAATCAACATTTATAATCAATCTCTCTAACTATCCTATCCACGATATCACCTCACTCTGGCACCTGGATAACATACTCTCAATCGTTTCTTTTTATTCTAGTTTGAAAAGTCCTATCTAGGTATCGTATCATAGAGTCTCCAATTAGCAATTTATCAATCGTCTTCCCTTCAGAACTCAACATTACCATTTGGCACTCTCTGATCCCCCTCCCCATCTGGAAGACAGTCGAACCTGTTACTGCAGGTTACAGGCTGACTGACTTTCGAGATCCTCATCTTTAAATTATTATTTCTAATTCCTACAACTCTATATTCATCTGCAAACCTATTATACACTACTTTATCCTTTTCCTTCTCATCTTCCCTGCCTAAGTGATCACTATTCCTGTCTACCCCTATATCCCGCTCCCTCCTTGCCTCGACATCCCTATTAACTTTTTTCCTAACACTTCCATCCTTTCTCAACTCAAATACTTCTTCTTTCAATCCATTCATATTTTCACTCAGTCTTGCAATCTCCTTCTTTAACAACACATTCCTGCATTCAAATCACAAGCAGGGCATCTATTCACATATTCACTCTTACAGTCCCACAGCATATCACACACTAGAGCATACATACTTTACAATATAATTCTTGAGCTTCATAACCTGACCTATTATTTACAAACTACAGTTTTAAATATCACTAAAGCCTAAAAAGAAATAACCTAATCTCTTTAAAATAGGTTAAAATTTAAACAGCCTAAATTTAGCTTAGCCTAGCCAGGGATATATAAAAATATATAAGGTAGGCTTAAAACTATAGTCCAAGACTGGGAAACTTAATTTAATTTAAATAATCACAAAATTAATATTAACAATTATTAAGGACTGTATTTACATACAGAAAATCTATTTAAGAACCAATACACACAGAAAAGCAGGTCCTTTAGCTAAGTTCAGGTTATAGAAAAATTATTAAAAAATAGGGCTAACTTTAGCTATGGGTTCCTGGGGTAAAACTATTTCTTTTAAATCCACAAAATTAATATAAAACAATTTTTAAAAGACTGTAAGTTAAATACAGAAAAACTACTTAATTCAGATAAACCTAAACCCGACCGGCAGTATAACAGAATATCCTTACTTGGGTTCTAACTCTCTAGCCTAGGTTGTTAATACTATCAAATTCAGTTACTATGGTTCAGCCTATGGGTTAAAAGGGCCTATCAAATTTAAATTTATCCACAGAATTTAATAATAACAATTTGTTAATCGACTGTAGGTTAGAGTATACACAATAGGTTTAGTGTAGTTCGATCACAACACTAATTTGTTTACTAAATTCACATTCAAATACACAAATTATATTAGTAAAATTGGAGAGCAAAAATTACCACACCCACACTCAATGGACACTCAATACTCAATACTCAACACTCAATACTCAATCATTTCAATTTAAATCAAAAGTTAAATAAAGTTTAGTATATTCAATAGAATAGTTTAGATATCATTTTAGGTTCTATATCTTCAGATATAATAATAATCATTGTGATATTTATAAATTGCAGATCGCTTATACAGAGGATTGGATTTCTTGTACGAAAATTGCCACGTCGATATTCGAGAACATTCTGAAACAGACCAACGGACGAACACACCATCAGATTTCAGTTTGAAGATTTTTCAGTCGTGGAGACAGATTACTTTAAGACCGCTTTTGATTTACTTGTTAGAGATTGCTTTTGGAACTTGATTTAGAGATTGCTTTTAGAGATCGCTTTTGAGATCCTTGTTAGAAAGACTTGTTAAGAAAGATATAGTTAAAATAGATTTTTAGATTAAACTTTTGTTAAAATATTATATTGTGGAGATCGTTTGATTTGTTTTCGTTATTTTGTTTGAAATATTTTCGTTTGGAAGTTACCGCAGAATTAGCTATCCCATTGATAAAAGTCTTTCCCTATTTAAGTTAAGAAAACTTCGTGAATTTTGAGTTTATATTTATAGAACGAAGTTTATATTATATCACCATATGTTTAAAGAGATTTTATATTAAATACGATTGTGAATGATTTACGCTAAACATTTTGAAGTTGTAAATAAAAAAGTTAAATTTATTAATAGTCATTGTAAATATATTAATAACTTAAAAAATATAACCTTATTATTAAAGTATCGTATTTTTGTGGTATTTAATCCCAATCATCAGAGTTCGTTTGAATTATAAGTTTGCAACTAACATAACAGATTTTTGGTTGAATTTAAGCTCCTGGTGGATAACTTAACTTTATATCCTGTATTAAGTTACCAGTTGAGTCACAGATAACTTATTTCATCTCGACTTTGAAGTTTCTCAGAGTTAACATCCTGCTACAACATTGTTTTCAGATAATTTTCTATCTTAAAGAAATATTTACAAGAATCTACACATAGAATAAGTTACTTTGCTTGAAATAACTCTGTTTTAGACATCAGTCGATTGTATAAATAAAATAACTCGACTTTAAGTAGTAAACTGTAAGTAACAGTTGTCATAAGTTTGGCTGAAGTATTTACCAGCAACTTCACGAAGTATTTATAATATTTATAACTAACTGATAAAAAGTAAATAGTTTAAAAGAGAATTAAAATAAAAGATTGAAATTTCATAAGTTCGTTGTGCATTAAGACATTTAAAAATAAACATTCAATTAAACTTATATAAGCGTATAACTCGAAATAAAAAAAAAAAAAATAATCGTAATAAAAGGAGAAATAAAACATTTAATATATTTATTAGAAAAGAAAAATAAATAAAATAAGAATAAGGAAAGAAATAAAAATTAATAAAATACGTAATCAGATTTATTAAAAAACCAAACTTAAGTAACAAAATAAATAAGATAAAGTCTATCGTGATCGAAGAGAATATTTTGAATCCAGGCGAAACAAAGACTATGAACATAGATCTGGAAATAAATAGAGAAATTGTAGAGAATTAATAATTGGAGTATTTAGTAAAATAAGCGAAATAAATTAAATTAAAATAAGAGTACATAAATTAATAACGAATAAAATATCAGAGATAAAATAGCTTATAACGATAAGATAACCCGTGTGAAAGTAAATAAAACAAAAGAACATATTTATTTGTTTATTAACATAGGAATAAGATAAGAATATTTAGAGGTGCGCAAATAATAATAAGACAACAACTTTAGTAAATACAATTAATTTTATTCAAAGATACGAACACAACGCAATGTACGACCATATTATTTATTAATTATCTTATTTATTATATATCTATATTTTATTATTTATTTATAAATATTCATTGCCACAATCTGTAGTAGTAATTCAGAGATATATTTGAATCAGCCGCTATACGATATCAGTAAAACCTACTACACTGATATCGATATCTCAAATCTACTGATTATTAGTATCTGGTATCCATTACAAATTTTCCGAACCTTTACCGATACCCACACATGTTTTGGTCTTTAAATTGATTTCGATATAATTATATATATGATATATATATATATATATATATATAATATATATATATATATAATATATATATATTATATATATATATTATATATAATATATATATATATATATATATATATATATATATATATATATATATATATATATATATATATATATATATATATATATATATATCCGCAATTTGTCTGATAATTTCCGTATCTATCTTACCCACTGTATGTTAATATAGACGTTTTCGATTTTGCATGTGTGCTTCGAAACGAAAAGAAATGCAATCGAGTTTGCGTTTCGTTTTTGCTAAACTTATGGCAAAATCGTAAGAAATGCTTATCAAATGTAAGGAATTTACTTAATTCTATAAGGTTGCTATTTCCTGTAATTGCTGAATTTAGTACGTTTTTACGAAAATGTGTAAAAAAAAAAAAACTGACGGCGTTGTAGGCCCGTTTGAATTGATGAATATTTCATTCAATAAATCTGCTTTAAATCTAATTTTCTTCCCAAATCGATAACTCCATCACAATAGTTGATTTCAATTTTTTTTTTGTATAATAAACCATGTTTTTTTCATTTATTTTTTTTGTTTTGCTTATCCGAAATCGACGGGCTCCATCACAAAAGTTGACTCCAATTGTTTTCAAAACAAAAGTAAACCTCTTAAGAAATCTTGTTCGTTTTTGCACGAAATTCGGGAAATTAATTCAGGCAATCAGGAGTGCCAAAGAAGTCTTATGGATCTTAAGTGTAGGTTTAAGTGTTTTTATATATAAAGATTCCAAATTTTTAAGTTCTTCATCTGTAAAAGCATTTTGAATAATGGAGAATTTTTGAAGAGATATAGGGTGCCTATTGAGGTCATAGCGATCTCTGACAGCTAAATTCTCTGGTTGAGAGATGGGGAGATTAGTTCGAAAGGAAATGTCCATGTGTTTGAAGGCTCGCATCTTTGGTTTTGTAAAGTTTGACCTACATAGTCGACGTTGCAGTCGGCACATTTATATTTGTAAACGATGTGTGACCTCAAGTTCATGGGAATGCTTTCTTTAATCTTAAAGAAACTGCCAATTGAGTTGTTGTTAATAAAAGACATAAGAAACTTGCATTGTGGAAAGTTTTTGTTTAAGATGTTTCTAATCTGAAAGTGAAGATCATTGAAATGTAAACGTAAACAGGAAGTTTAGGAACATCCTATGCAGTAGTTTAGAGCGATAAGTGTGATCGAGAAACGAAATAAACAAGTTTAATCAAAAAATGGTTAGAGGGATAAGAT
>JABUQX010000338.1:12500-15390 GCA_015478945.1 Trachelipus rathkii
ATAGGGGTAGACAGGAAGAGTGATTCACCTAGGCGGAAAGATGAGAGGGAAAAGGATAAAGTAGTTGATAATAGGTCTGCAGATGAATATAGAGTTGTAGGAATTAGAAATAATAATTTAAAGATGAGGATCTCGAAAGTCAGTCAGCCTGTGACCTGCAGTAACAGGTTCGACTGTCTTCCAGATGGGGAGGGATCAGAGAGTGCCAATGGTAATGTTGAGTTTCTGAAAAGGGAAGACTGAATGCATTGCTAATTGGAGACTCTATGATACAATACCTAGATAGGACTTTTCAAAATAAGAATAAAAAGAAATGATTGAGAGTATGTTATACAGGTGCCAGAGTGAGTGATATCGTGGATAGGATAGATAGAGAGATTGATTCTACAAATGTTGATTCAGATGGATTGGGCATGTGGGACCTAGTAGCAAATAATATAAGACATGAAGGTCAGAAGAATTAATAACAGATTATAGGAGATTGATTCAGAAGATGAATGCTAGTGGAAGAAAGGTGCATGATTTCTGGATTTTACCTAGGTTGTGAAGGTCAGGAATGGGGGAGTAGGGTTTTAGGTGTAAATGAAAGGGTTAGGAATTTGTTTTTTCAGAAAATATTAGGTTTTTGGAATTTGTAGAAGAATTTCTCTTTTGTAAAAGTATTATTATTGTGCAGCAGATGGAGTTCACTAGAGTCGTAAAGGTGTTGGGCTTTTCAGTACCAGATTAGACTTGCTTAGAAAAACTAGGTCAAAGTTGGGGGTGGTTGGGCTAAATCTGGAAAAGAAATAATAGCAATGGCAACTGTAATAGGTGGGGAGATAAATAAAGCTTGTGTTGTTTCAGGTTCAAATAATGATGATAGCAATAAAAATAACAGCATTTTTGAGTATCAAATGTTTTTACACAATGCTCATAGCCTTAGAAATAAAAAAGATGAGCTGATAGTTTACACCATAAATGAGAATCTAGACATTATTAGCATAACTGAGGGCATGGGTTAATGAAAAATTGTATGGAGACTCCTTTCAAGAATATGAAATAGACGATATTCACTTTATTTATACCAGCGTAGGAGGAAAGAAGGGTGGTGGTGTGCGCTTTATGTTAAAAGCAATATTAATCTGTAATAATGACTGACTTTAAATTAATATAAAATTGAATCGGTGTGGTAGATATCCTTATGTTCAAATCATATAGATAGGGGCATTTTATAGACACCCTGGCCAGAGTAAAAATTAGACGCAGAAATGTTGAAAGAAATTGAGAACACAATGCACAGCAAAGAAAAGGTATAGTCCATAATGGGGTGTTTTAATTTTCCCTGGCATTCATTGGGATTCCTTGTCTAATATGGACCATAGAAGTTCTACATTCATAATTGTATACTAGATAAAAATTTTTGACCCAGATGGTCCAAGAAGCCACAAGATACGATGCACTATTACGACTTAATATTAACTAACTAACAATGAAAGTATGGTGGATGAAGTTAGAGTTTGAGGAGAATTTAGGACTTAGTGACCATAATATAAATTAGATTTATTGAATGGTGATATCTGGGCCCAATTTGCAAGTTAATAAGGAAAAGATCTTAGATTTCCGAAATGGCGATTTTACCAGAATTTCGAGACATGCTTAGTAAAAACTAACTGGGATAGAGTTTAAAGAACCAAAACTGTTTTATCATGTGGGAACATTTAAAGTGAAAATTTTAATGAATTTCCAGTCAGTTGTTTTAAAGATAAACCCATTAGGGTGGGGAAGAGAGAACCTGTTTGGTGGAATGAGAGATAGGAGAGAAAATTAATGAAAAGCATAGTGTTTTAAATATTCAAGGGTAGGAATAGGGAAGATGATTTAGAAATTATAGGAAAAATAGATTGACTTAACAGTCAATAAGAAAGGCAAAGAAAGAGACAGCCAGGAATTTAGCAAGGAATAGTATAAGAACCTGAAGAGGTTTTTTTCTTTTATAAATTCAAAAGTAAGAATAGGACAATAGGTCCAATTAAACCTGATGAAATTTTAGTGTGGTTAATTTGGATGCTGATTTGGTCAACATTTTTAATGCTTATTTGCTTCAGTGTTTAATGAGGAAAAGATTAGTATAATAGTTTGGAGGCTTAATAGTTCTTGTATACATTTATGAATAGACTTAACAGAATTTGAATTTGACGTAAAAGATATAAAACGTTTATTAGATCCTATTGATCCAAGTAAAGATTGAAAAATAGTGATGGTATATTATGGTTGAATTCTGAAGGATGGTAGTACAGCATTGCAAGGTCATTGTATTTGATTTTTAACGATCTATAACATTTGGTTAGGGAAGGATGAAAACAGCATATGTTGTGCCTAATTTATTAAGAAAGGTAGTAAGGAAGATTTGGGAAAATTATAGGCCAGTTAGCTTAAACATCTCTGGTTGTGAAGGTTCTGGAAAAGTTAATGAGGTTCAAAGAGAGAAGAAATATTTAGAAGATACAAGGTATTGTATGACTTCCCAGCACGGTTTCAGAAAGGGTAGGTCATGTCAGAAAAACCTTTTAGAATATTTATGGAAACATTACTGACTGCATTGATCTAAGAGATCCAGTTGATATTGTATATTTAGACTTTAGTAAAAGCTTTTGATAAGGTTCCCCACATAAGGTGATGAAGAAGTTATTGCAATGTGGTATAGGCAAAGTGGTACATGAATGGATTAAAGAGTTATTGTGGAATAGAAGTCAGTTTGTGCTACTAAATGTCAATAAATCATCATGGGAAATAGTGAAGAGTTGTGTCCCACAGGGTTCAGTGCTGGGGCCACTATTGTTCCACATATATATAAATGATATTTAGATCAGGGACTTAAAATGCAGGTTTCTAAAGTTTGCGTTGTGAG
>JABUQX010000339.1:0-22500 GCA_015478945.1 Trachelipus rathkii
GAATAAGTGATACTATAATATATAATTATAATAAGTTATATATATTAGATGTGTAATATTATTTTAATTAATATTAAAGTAAATTATTATAGTAATAAATAATAATATTAGCATATATATTTATAATAATGAATATAATAATATTATTAATATATTATATTATATATAAGTTTACTATATTACTTATTAATATATATAATTAATATTAGTTATTATAATTATATCACTTGTGGCCACTTTATATATCAACTTGATATATTATACTGAAATAATATATTTTAAAATATATATACTCGTATAGATAGAATATGACCAAATATTCACGGGCATTTCAAATGCGTCAGAAGTAAGTTGCTATGAGAAGATCATATTAGAGCTCCGTTTTTTGTTCATGTTTTAATTAAAATATAAATAATTATGCTCCTTTATTTACGAGATAAGTTGAGTTTTAGTTTAATTTTATCCAATTGTTATTATGCATGAGAATAAAGATAGTAATAGAAGTTATAATTTGAGCTTTTTTTAAAGTTCTAATGAATTACTCCTATTTAAATTAAAACGATATACATTTTGCTGGACATAGTGAGTTATATTTATAAGTTACCTAATGAATATTTTATTAATGAGATCCTCTAGAAGAATACGTAGTGCCATCAAATCATCTAATGAATCACCATTATATATTATGAGGTAGCCTATATATATTAATCTCATATATATGTATAGAGTAAGTGAAAGTGTATTATTAAGCTACATATTATTGTAAGTCAATACCTATAAGTTAATAAATAGTATAGTAATAAGTATTACAGTAGTTTAATATAAGTGTATATATAATATTATAATGATATATATATATAATATATAATATTAATATATTAATACAAATAATGGATAAACATATGTACTCATATTAAGGCCTGTTTATAAAAATACTGAAGGATATGTATATATAGTATATTAATATATATTATAATATATTAAGATAATTATTAATATTTATAATTTATTATTAATTATTATTATATAATATAATTGATCTATAGACAGTAAACTAGTAATAATAACGTAAAACGCAATTGAAAATAACAAAAATTATACATAAATCCAGTAAATATTCACGTTTCTTTCACAGTTTATACAAATCTAAAACATTTTCAGGAAAATCTTTATAACACAAAACTAATGGAATCGAAATATGGTGGATAATGTTTTTTTATCATTAGTCCTATAAGAGATAATTATATATATTACTGTCAGAAAATTAATAGATGGGAAAGGTATCAATAAAGTATCTAAAGTTCTTATAGGTAAAAGACTACATTTATGTTCAGCTTCTTATGCAGGAAGATAAAATAAGTACAACTAGGCTCATTATATATCTATAAAATTATTACATGGTATAAATTATAATAATATATTAAGAAAATTATATATTATATTAATGGTATATGTCATATAATATTATAATTGATAATATATACATCACATAAGTAGTAGTGGGATTCAATTCACAGTCACCGCTGACTTTATATTTCATATATTTAATTGAATAATAGATAAAGTATAGAGGAAAATATTACTATTCTCTTTAACAGATTGCTATATATTTATTTTGACTATATTTTACTCATTTATAAAATAGTGACTAAGCTGGTACATATGGTTTATAGCTTAGAAGATGCCTATGTAGGAGATGAAGCCCAGAGCAAGAGAGGTATTCTTACTCTTAATATAGGGTTATCATTTCACTTATGAATGTCTTATATATCAGGAGAGGTTGGACAATGGGGTAAGTAGAAGTGCTTAAGCTGTGAGGAAAGGAGATTAGTCTCAGAGTTCATCGGTATGAGATGCGGTCTCTGGTAAAGAGGAAGTGAAATTTCTTAGATACCAAAATAGAGGAATTGAGAGCTGGATTAGACTGGAGGAAGGGTATTGCAATATATAAAAAGTGAGGTGGATGTCGTGATATAAGAAATATGATATTAAGGTGAGAATACTGCTTGGGGTGAGGAGTAAAGATAATCTTTTTATGGCAGATGATATGATGAATGATTGCGGAGGTATGGCAGCAAATAGTTAATAAAGTGTAAACCTATTCATTAAAATTTATTGTTTGGACTCTTCTTTTCCATGGTAGTAGGCTCATTAATGAGAAGACTAATCTATCGTTAGTATCTATCCTAGTACAGAATCACTCTATCGTATCCAATGCTCTATTATCTATCCTATCACTCTATCTATCTGAATCTATGGCGAGATCTTATCTAGCTGTTACTGCATATCAATAATCAAGTAGTGCTGCCATAGGGAAATGGTAAGCGAGTCGAAGAACGCTCATCGTCGATCATCTCTAACATCAATACTCTCTATAATCCACTCCTACTGTACTCATGCTACTGTACTCTTAGACTCTACTTCCTGTCTCTATCTCTCTCTCTCATCTTGATACCTCACTCCTCCTATCTCCTACTCATCCCTCAACTCAATCCTTACCTCCCTCCTCACCGATCATCTGCGCTCTCTGTATTTCCACTTTCCGAAACAAGAATCTCACGCTTATAGAAATCCTCAAACCGTCCTAATAGGATCTAGTCTCATTTCACTTTCAGGACCAATAAATTGGCATGGTCTTGTTACTACGCATCCAGCCCCTCTCGCTGGGATCGGTAAATTTAAAACAACAGGAGCAAAAATGCATTCTAGTATTTAATGCTCTCAAAGTAAAATAAAAGCGACAAATAAAAAATTCATTATTATCATTAACCCATACGTAATTAATAAGTTTCTCATGAGTAAAGTAAGAAATAACAGAGTAATAAATGAACCCATACACATACATTTTTTATAGAGAATGCCAAATAATAAAGTGAATTTAATGGGAAATGATTTAATTTGTATTTAGGTAAAAAAAAATTATAGCCAAAAGAATATAGGTAATAAATAATAGAATTAATAATAATAAGTAAATATAATATATTAATAAAATTAAAAAATAATAATTAATAGTTTAATAATAATAATAATATAGAATGAGAAGAGAATAATAAAATAATAATAAATGAAATATTAATATAATAATTAAATAATAATAATAATAATGTAAATAAGAATAATAGAAAATAATATATGAAATAATAATAATAAATAAAATGAATAAATATATAATAATAAATCATTCTTACACGCTATGTGATGAATGTATAATAGGAAGAGATGAATTTACGGATATAAACATCGCTGAAGGGTAAAAAAACTTAATATTGAGGAATATATTGAGAAGTAGATTTGAGGTATGGGAGGAAGCTTCTTGTAGGTGGTTATATACTTTTCAACACCAAATTATATATATTTGTTGAAATGGAGCTGCAAAGCTATAAAAAAATTTTATAGATCCATATATGATATATATGAATTAATGAGAGATAGTAAGTGGCATAGGAATATATATAGGATATATATGAGTAAATATATGAATAAAAAAGAAGAATAATAATATAAGAAGAACACATAAGTTGTAAGTTAATATAAGAGTCAAATATATTCATTATACGATATATAGAGTAAAGTTAATAAAGCCGTATACCATGGATATGAGGCGCTATGACCCTATATACAGAACGTAAGCAGTGAATATAAAAGTACATATAAGTTAGTATAGCTATAGGATATATTAGATATCAGTTAGAAACATAATAGTGAGGTGAGGATTATACAGATTTAACGATTAGAAAAATAGAGATAGTAAGAATAGGATTATAGGATAAATATAATACTGAGAGACGTCAAGTTGAGCGGTATAAAGGTAGAATATAAGCCCTCATATGATGCGCAGGGAGAATACTCAGTATAGTTGTGTATACTATATATAAATACGCTATTACACTCATATACGATAATAGTAAAGAGGAGACCACGTACCCCGAGATCACCTTAAGTACTATAATACTAATTAGATTACACTACAACGAGACCCTAATGAGTATATGAATAGGAGATATATTCAATAGATATACTACCATATAGTATATATATATACTAAGAACATAACAGATCTAACTTAACCTAAAAACGTATAATACATGACTGACAAGTATAGGAATAATGATCATAAAACCTATATAGAATTGATAATAGTACATGCACTTGAGATCACTATACTATAGCCCCTATACCCTAAAGTATAATATCATAACTATATACTATATTAGAATACCTACAGAAAAATTATGAAAATTAGCTAAACGCAATATTTTAAATTTTGGTATGATTAAACATCCCTAATAAAAATGTATTTCATCCTGCATAGAGATTCGAACCTAGACCTAGCAGAACTCGTACGGGCAAGGTATTTTAGACCACCAGACCCACAATGAAACTAAGAAACCATAAGTGGCGGGAGTTTGATCCTTTAAGTGCATCAGTCGGGTTAGTGGTCAAGACAAGTAGTTAGCACGGATAGAATACCAACCTGCTAGGCTTCAGGTTCGGTAAGAACATCCACACGCGCAGTGAGTAAATGACAAACTATGGTTTAGGAAGGGTATTAATGCAATACAAAATCATATTATTTGCGATTGAATATTTAGCACATCTTATTTATATAATGGTGAATCACTACGCACCTACTATTATATATATAACGATATAAACTACGTATATATATAATACCGATACTCGATATAGTAATGCAAGTAGCAACTATAAGCCTTTAGCACACTAAATCATATAGATGCAGGATATAAGTTTAGATATTATATATATAATAATGTAATATAATATATAGTATAAATAATAATCGCACATATATCTATAATATTATAAGATGATACTATAAGATAATATAACTACCGATACTAGTAAAGGCAGGGGCTAATAGGCTATATAGTAATACTCAACTGATACGAGAGATAGAACGCTGTAAAGGTAGCGGCATAATTACGAGAGGATATCACTACCGAGGTTAACTCATGATTCCTATCATACCCGAATAGAATATATATCAATATCCACTACTATAATATCAGTATGGTTATATTATTTAATGAGATAAATATAATACTACATATGATAACAGAGACTTCAGTAGCAATAGGTAAAAAAAGTAGTAGGATAGAACAACTACTGTAATACCACTCAGTACGTACTTAGTAGACTTATATAGGCTAGACCTGAATTATATTATGGAGGACAACTAGATATACTATATAGGTACCTACTTTACTATATATGACTACTCCAATATATACCTCAGGAAGATATATACATAAGATAGATTATATAGATAATAGGATTAATAGATATATATATAAATAATCACACCCAGTTTGAGTACAGTAAGTGTGAATCTCACTGAGATATATATCCATAAGTTATAGACTTATACCTACCGTACATGACCAGACGTTAATAGTTATAGTGAATAATATAACATATCAAATATTATAGTAATATTATTAGGCGATGTATCCATAAACCGCATATGGGATGAGTCCACAGCATCACAGTTTCTATGAGATCCCATTATCGTAATGAGAAGAAAGCATCGTAAAACGCAGGAAACGTCGCAATGCGACGAAGACATCACATAGCGATGAAAGTATTTATTTTATTATTAGAGTGGACTAAAACCACTTATTTTATACTGAATTATTAGATTAATTGGAATTATTAATATGACTCATTGAATTAATAGTTATGTAATTTTATAGTGTATCTTTAAGTATTAGTTGAATATTATTATTTAATTATTATTAATTTTGTATTAGTTTAGTTATTATTATTAATGATTATAATTATTTATTATTATATTATTAAGGATACCTTACCTCACACAAAGGGGACATAGATACGCCGAGGCTTCGGTGAGTGGGGTGTGCAAGACCCATACAAACTCGGCACATCCGAGGCGTAGGAGTGCATTGATCACTGAAGCATGATTATATTGAGCGAAAGACCGACAATATATTAAGTATAGTCGATAGCCGGCTTCCGCAATGTTACCGAGGTTGCTGCACATTTCAGTGCTAACCTATTACAATTCATGAGACACGACACTGTAAATATGAGCAGATGTGAGGAGGAGTAGCATTCTCTATTTCGTACATCCCATCATATTATACAAAACTCTTTCATATGGACTATAAACTAGTAATCACTCTAATACCTCGATAGTACAATATTAGTCAGATCGGAAAACCATAATTAATATCACACTTAAATAGTATTATATTTAATATCCAACCTTGGAGTTAACATCTAGAATTGCATTACTCAAATTTGAAACTAATAATTTTTATTATAATTGATAATAAATAATTACAATTTGAACAATATACGCCAAATCGCTTTACCTAAATAATTTATGCAAGGTTAAAATCTTTACAAATAGGATATAGTTGCCGAGGTATATGGACGTCACATACCTTATAGATAGCTCATATTATAACCTCAATGAGAGAGGATATAATATAGTACTAGCGGCTCCTATATAGTATGCACACTATAAAAATAACTAATAGTATAGTATAAGCCCTAGCAGCATTACTATACGCGGTAGCTAGATTATATCACTAATAGTAAATCCACTTACATATCCGTACCGTACTGTCAATTTCGGGCCTCACAGTAGTACTATATGTGGTCCCGGATATTAGGGTATATATCATATAATTAATATATAATAATAGGTTATATCATAGAAAGGGTGTAGCGTTGTATAGTACTCGAGTTAGATTGTATGATTAAGTATATAATATAAATTTTAACTAACCGTGTCAACGATAAGCATAGATATGGAATAACTAACCTGTTTACAAGTGCCTGTTAACTCCCAAAAGAGAGTAGCAATGAACGCTCTCTGTTGTTTACTCCAATAAATTGAAAGAAGAGATAAAGACTTCTCAGATATTCGTATCTAGTAATGAGTGCCGTGTACGAATAATACGTAGAACGATATCAGTAGTAGATAATCACTCATCATAATAAATTTATTTTTTTATTTTTGGAACTTGTAAGTCACTACCTTAGTTTGTGTTGCAGAAACATTAATAATATGTACTTTAAGGATTGCAGTTAGTCTGCCGAGTAAATTATTCAAGATTATGGTAGGTCTTACTACGAGGGACAAAGGGGGAAGATTTAATTATCTTTTCTGAAATATTATTATGAATTTAGTCTTTAAGGTTAGTAGTAGTATTAGAGTCAAGCGCCACTGAGTATGATAGTACTACATAATGATTACAATATAGAATTAATATACCTTTAAACATACTCAAAGGAAATTGAACTCTAAATAATTATATGTAAGTAAGTAATATATAGTATAGAAGAAATAATGACTTTTAAGCAAGCCAACTCGCTAAAGAACAGTCATCTTCCAAATCGATTTCGCAGTACATAAACAACCATGAATCCCAAATTGTTACTGCATCATGAGCGAATTTGAATATCCATAACAAGCACAAACAGAATCCGGATATCACTTGGATACTAACCGAGATGTGTCATAAGATAAGTGAAGTTTATCAAATTTCAGACAAGGTAATTGTGTAAACAGGTCACTACTGAGACCTCACTGAAAATCCCGACGATTCCATAGAATCATCAAGACTAACACAAATTCAGGTTCTACTAACTATAAACTATACCTATAAATTCTCACCCTGCAAGATAGTGAATTAACGACATGTCAGTACCTATGAGGGTCAATCTACACCATATAAATAGCTTAGGGGATATAACAAAATAGCCAACGTTATACTAGACGTGGCTGAGTAGTTAATTTAATAGAGTATGTTCGGATGTGAGTAATTATAATACGTAAGCGAGAGGGATTACATATCAATGCGAGCCGAATAGGCAGACTCCTAATAGATTAAACATAGGAAGGAAATAATAGTGTCAGCATAAACTGTCAAGAGTATCAGTGATGTGTGTAGACATAAGACAGTAAATCAACTCCAACCCCACGTCCGAAAGTACATTGGTATTAAAGTTAACCGGCATACAGTAGCGCGTGAGGTCTATAGTAAAACTAAGCGCTACAACGAGTAGGACGGGGCCAACTCTGAGTTAACCAGATAATCCTAGTATATATAAGGAGATAATGTTGAATACTGTCGAATCTACTCCTAAAAGCTCTAGCCTCAGCACTACATCGGATAGATGCACGTGTCACATGGGCTAGGACTCTACTCGTGTGCAAGCGTACCATATATGCCGAAGCATATCGGCATGCTGCGTGACACAGTAACGATCTTACTGAGCTCGAGAACACCATCTCCGGCACCGTACCATGAACTGCACATGAGCTCATCGGCGTGCTGTAGTACGCGCGACTGCTCAGGACCAGGGCGTCAAGTGAGGAGAACATACTCCCTTCATTGGCCTGCTTTCGAAATCGTGCTCTCCGCGACTTGACAGTCATAGTAGATCTAGAATTGTCTCGGCCTCCTGGAGCGGTCCGGTACCAGCTGTGTATGTGATTGCAACCGATATCCATCTCGGACCCGATTATAGGCGAGAAGGGTTTTGCCTCGAACCAATTGTGGCTCTCGAGAAAAACACAGTCCATGGGTACAGCGCCAATGCGAATACTAGATAAAAGTTCTGATGGCAGTCGTATTGTTACAGACTAACGCAAAGCTATTCTTGCAGATCAGCTCTCTCGCGTTCGATGAGAGCAGCAGCGCCTCCCAACTTTCCGTATCCTACTTGAGCTATGACGATCGTAATGTCTGACCTGATGTAAACACACAACGAGGAAAGAGAAGAAGCGAGGTTCTCGTTGCGGACAATATGGCACATATGTACAGCATGCGGCCTGGCACGTTGTGTGTTAGAGAGGGAAGTCGTACAGTGGATCCGATATTCGAGTGGTTCGCTATAGAAGTGGAAATACAGCGTTGCCGCTTCAGGAAAAACGCATACGGACTTTGCCGTGTTCAACGTAACTGCCTCGTGAATAGTAGGGAAATTTGTATGTTCGTATTTGCCTCCGAGATATTGCTCCAGTTAATATAAAAGGTTACTTATTCGCCCTGCTATGGAGAGTACCACATCTATCCCACTGAGTTTGGAGATGGTTACAAAGGTTCCTACCCATACTCTATGGTCGTGAGCTATCGAGAGTTCATGAAAGCGTAAGTGCAGAGCAAAAAGTCACAATTTCTCAATGACGTGAGTGGTACTATTCAATCAAAACTCCTGATCGTCTCTATTAATCAGGTAAACATAGAGAAGCCCACTTATATACCATCGTGCTTCTCCGTCTCTCGAGTGTGATCTTCGCATGTGCCAAATCGCAAGAATACGAGATGACCACCACCACACCAATTAGTCCTCATTAATTTGATGGCTACTAAAAGGATGACGATGTAGTACAACTATGTCTCGGCAACTTGCGGATACACACGATTATAACAAAAGATACTATAAGTCTACTGGTCAAGAAGTAGACAAGAAGTAGATATTCAGCACATCACTCAGCCGAGTCTACACGCGTGACCAGGTCCATTAAACATGAACAGATCACGTTATGACTTACGAGGCTAATAGATGTAATACCCATACATCGATCAACTAATTCTGGATAAAATCAGCACAGAGAAAAAAAACCTCTTACCTATAATGGTAGAAGGATTAGGCCGTTAGATGTACGTCGCGCCCTCTTATATCGAGTGATTCTGATCGAAATGACTCCGAGATAGTGCATTGGAAGACATGGCAAAGACCACACAGAGGTATTATTTTGCCAATTGAGCTCGAAATTCGGTGAACATGTCTGACTAAACAGAATACTAAACAGTGCAGAAGAATTCAATAGGGACTAGTAAAAATGTGAAGAAGGGGTTCCACCATACCTGTCACAAGTATCACGTTTAGAGTATTCATTAGTAGGACAAAGAAGATGAGATCTAAAGATTAAGATGATAAACCAGTCCCTATCTTATACCAGTAAAATAGGGCAAGGCGCGGATAACAACCTCTCTGACTCTCTTAGAAGTGATGAGTGAATCGTGAACTGTTATGTTTACCTTCTCCCTAAGTACTCATGTGTATCAATTCCTCTCCACATCCAATGCTAAATGAACAATGCAAGACCACACCAGAGATATCCTAATCGAGTATTAAAATTTTCACATTACTATATTTATGATCCGAGCTCTGCTATTCAAAACTGACCGTCTATAGAACCTAATGGCCCAGCATAGTAGGTCCGAGACCTCAAGCCCAATCGAACAATTTTGTGGGACATTTCCGATAAAAGGTGTTAACAGGGCATAACGACAGTCATCATGACATACCCCCTCACTACCCTCCCGGACCTGCGAACAGCACTGCACGACTGTAGGGTATCAGATCGACTAGCAAGAGCACACTCATTTACTCTTAATGGCTTGACATATCCCAACTCTCTATAGTTATGTCATAATGCAACAATTCCATATCGCGTGTGATGCATGGAAGTGATCTTACATTTCTACCAGGAATAATGAAAAGTCTAAGGTACTCACATCTACACCCGCCATCCACCGCGCGTGCCGGCTCATACTAATAATGTATGACTCCAACAAGGAAATAAATATGATGTTGTTGGCATCATCCCTTGAATCCTGTCCTTAGTCACGTTTCATTACTGCTATAGACTCCAGCACGCTGCTCGAGCGTCCCTATTCGGAACAGCAAAGCACACAAAAGAATGGGATAATACACGTAGAACACACCCGGATGTGTGCTAGCAGTGTCCGTGAGGTACCAAGACCAGATTTAGTCCTAGTGAGGTCTAGGATCGCAACCATCTGCACCCTGTGTCTTCGCACAACGTAAGGGATGATATATGGCGAGTGTAATATAAGAACAAAGTAAGAATAGAGAGAAAAAATAGCAGTTACTAAATCAGTACTCCAATTAATTATTATTAACTTTATAAATTCATATAACTAAGAGGCATAGAAAGGGTATAATGCAAGGACGACAATGAACATAGATGAGTAAATGTGGACTCTCAGGAGCGAGAACACGTGGTGAGCTAGAGGGATGGAATCATCTTAGCAGCTATTTACCCTCCGTAAGAAGCGAGGCACATGAAACCACTGACAGGTCAGGACAGACCCAGTAATGACCAAAGACGGCTAGAGACATTATCACTCTCAGATATACGGCGGTGACAGCTCCTTGTGGCATTAGTCGAGTAAGGCTAGTAGATCAATATTCTCGGAGGTTTATATTCGCCTCGCTTATTACAAAGATGTAACAAGTTTCAAGTAAGTTTATTAGATAATACTCTTTTTTAAGTCTTTCAGTGACATTATTATTAGCTGTTTTTCCCAAATGTAGATGACGTTTGCATATGACTCGTTTTTTATATAAATAGAGTTGATTTTTCGATTTCCCATATACGGTTCTTAACTGCAATGTCTACTTTCTCTAGGAATGAATATTTGCAATATAAGATAAATATTATCTTGACAGCAAGCAATAAGCCTTTTTTATGCATAGGGCGCGATAATGGACCAATATTAACGAGTCACTATATCCGACGGGTCTGCACTTTTTCGACAGTGAAAGATGCATAAGTTCATGTAGAGATTAATATGCTCTAATGAGATATTGCTATTTGATAAACATGATATAATAGTTTTATGTAAATGACTACATTAGGGAGGATTATTCTGTAGCGCCTATTGCGGAGATCTATGAGCTCTGGAAACCTACTATCTCTTCTTTGTGGAATTAATGCTACTAGTGCCATAGTAAAGTGTACCATTTGCGTGGTTGTTCAGGTTACTTTCTCCAAGAAAGTTTCTGCACATTAATGAGTAGCTTTGGTTAAACAAATAATATTGGTAGACTAAGGTGGAGATATCACGTAACGTCTAACACAATATGAGAGTTATTTATACTTCAGATAAACGGGGTTATCTACAGGTTTTGGATTTTTTTAGAGGAACAATTAGAGTATGTTATATATGAGATGGTAATTATAAACAAACGTTCATAACCCTTAGTATCATGATTTGTTTTTACTGAGATCCCAATTATTTCTGATGATTAATGCTGTATATCCAATATATGAATAAATATAGCACATATTATAAATATAATATAAATATAATTAATATAATTATTAAATAATATAATATGTAATTAATTATATTAATATATAATTAATAATTTATAATTATAAATAATTAATATTAAATGAATATATAAATTAATATATAAATATAATAAAAATAATTAATAATCTATTAGTAATAATAATAAATTTATAAGATGAATTAATCTAACTTCATTAATTATTATTATTATTATTTCGTGAAGTTTATTCTGTCAATCAATTATATTACATGTAACACATATAGAGTTAATAATATATTCAGTTTCCTAGAGAGGGAATTTTCCTCATAGAAATCTAATTAAATGATGCAGAAATATAACCCGAGAATGAACCATCACGTGATCATGACAGCTATTTCTTTAGGCTCAATTCTTAAAAAACATATATGACTAACATATCTATAATCAGACTAGGATTGAGTAACATAGTTGTATGAATCTAGAGTCTAACTCGTTAACCTCGTTACATTGGAATTACACGATGTACAATTCTAGATAGCACTTATTATTTAAAAGTGAGATCAAGTAAAGCGCTAAAGTAATACATACTCTCAACTACCTGTCAACTATAATAGTCGTGCTATTAGTATATAGTACACTGGCGATTAAAAACCTCTCCTCAATACATGTGAGCGAATTTAATTACCTGTGATTCTAAGAAAGAGCAGCGTTCTCAATTATTAAATATTAATAATATTTATAGTATATTAAAAATATAGAGACAGAGTGCAGGTGTCTAAAGTTTATTAGAGATAAAATTGTGAGAATGCAGTGTGTGAAAGTAATATGGGGATCGCTGATGGAAACGGAAAGAAAGGGTGCCTATACTAGCTTAACGATACAAGTATAGTAATATGACGCTCTAGCCGTCAATATAAACCAAGGATCGGGTAGACATACCTAATGAGCTAGCTTAAACTTAGTACTTTTATAAAACAGTTAAGATTAATCGCAGTGTTATGTTGAATTCAGAAAGTGCCTTCATAAACTCTATAATGGCGTGCGGTCCAGTCATTCAACTCTAACTCATAACTGATAAGGCTACTCTAGTGTGACTCTGATGCGTAGCTGGTCATCATCTGCGGGATTCACTCTCCAACGATTAACACTCATATCGTATCTCAATGTGCACCATATCTCAACTACATCAATAATCTGCCCGATAAGATATCACCGTATGGATACTCTCGTGATATTTAGTTATATATTTTCTCTTTCAATCTTAGACGACCTGGAACCTGTAGGTCAGGGAAAGTATTTGACAGTGGCGACTCGATATACTATAGTCTCGACCCATGCGTAACAAGCGTGCAATAATGAAGTTGGGTAGAGTGGATGTAAAGATAAAGCAAAAGCCAAGTGTGTAGACTAGATAGGGAAACTCTGAAGGATGGATAGTAGCAAATGAAGGAGACGATAAGGCGACAGTACAACGTGTACGTAGTGTTGTGGAGTGGCTGGTGCAATTCGCCTTCCGATACTTCTAAGAGACATGTCATGCACACTTGCGCTCGGCGCGATAGTGTGTACGCATACACGAATCAATGTAGTCTGTGTCCTGCATCCTGATCCTCATAAGACCGAAACTAACACTAAGAAGAGAGAAAGATAAGATAATTGAAGAGGATATGAGTGAATGAGATAGATTCTGTTGAGCTGAGGTATGTTGACCTAGGCAGGAGTTGTAGAGCAAGTGATGTGGTAGTGTCGATTGAGGAGTATGAAGTGTAACCGAACACTTGCGCAGTAAGAGATGGCGAAGGTAACAGTGAGAATTCTCTCAACAGAAAACATCATTCTAACTGGAAGGCAGTTTTGGTTAAAATAGACCTCTCGGCCTTACGAAGCCTGTCCGCTCCAACAAGTATGCTGCATTCTTACACCCACTGTACACTAGAGAGGAAATTCGCGCTCTAAGGGCGATGACCCCCAAAATAGATTCGTGATAGCTATTATTAAACACCACTTGATAGACCAAATACTTGAACTCATACTATATAATATTATATATATATTATATATATCATATAATTAATTAATATATTATTATATTTAATATATATAAATATACTAATAATAATATATATATATATATTAATTAATAATATATATATATATATATTATATAATATATATATAATATATATAATTATATATAATATATATATAATATATATATATATATATATATATTATATATTAATATTATATTAATATATATTAATATATATATTATATATATATATATATAATATATATATAAATATATATAATAAATTATATCATTAACATATAACCTAAATATATAACCAAATAATATTAATATATATTTAATTAATTAATATATATTATATATATATATTAATAATTTAATATTAATATATATTATATATATATTAATATTAAATATTATATGATAAAGAATATAGTATATAAATAATTAATTAATATATATAATATATTTAATATATATATAGAATATTGAATATTAATATTATATATACCCTATAAGTGATAGATAATATTATAATATATTATAATATATATATATTAGTATATATATATATATATTTATATGGTGTAAAAACTATAATAAGATATAAACTCAGTCTTGTGATATATTACTATTTCATGATAAATAGATAACTCATAAGATATGGTACAAGAAAACTGGAAAACTATTATATGTGGAAATTACAGTATACGTTAGGAATAATTTAGTATAATATGGTATAAATATAGGGATGTATAGTAGTATAGTAATAAGAATAGAAAATAAATTCATTATTAAGACAATTAATAATCCCTCCTCCCGTATAAGCGTCCGCTAAAACTAACGTAGTACTCAAAGGTGTTAGCGAAAGAGGCCTGAAACATTAAATCATATGTTATTATAAATACAGCGATATGTAAATAATTGTATGAAAAATAAAGGATATTTTTTATATATTTATTATAACTAAAAGAATACCCCAGTAGTAAATACCGCTCAATGAATAATAGCTCAAAAGTAAGTATTAAATGGTTAATAAGTATACTGTTACGGCCTATTACTATTGTATATTATGTGACTTGTCGCGGGTGGTTACCTTACTCACCCTCACTCCGCCATTACGGAGGTTAATGTGAGTAAAAAGTTCTCCCCTACCTCTGCACCCATACCGCGGTCTTCGTAAGCTCCCCTATAAATAAAATAGTTCTACTCTCTGCTGATTCCATAATTGCCTATTAGTTATTCTTCTACTATTAACGTAGTGTTATTGTGAGATAATAATAAAATTAAAATAAAAAAATAATGTGTAATATTTATATTTCATTTCCCTACATAAATATTTCATATGACAATTTGATTCCAATATTATATAGTTATTTTACTGATTATATTATCTTTTATATATATATCCATCATCTTAGTTTAAAAAGCAGACTGATGAATGGGGTGGTTGAATAGTTCTTGATGTTGCGTCTGAATTTAATTAATAACGTACAGTATGTGCCATTCGAATGAGTTACACTATATTATGTGTCTCCCTTCTGCGTGACTTGAATATCATAATATTTATACTATATCTCTCTCTCTCTCCTATACATAGATTCTCCTCTCTCTCATCTCTCTCTCTCTTACTTTCATCATTCGCACCTCTTACTTTCGCTCTTCTCTCTTCATTTCTAGATTAGCTCTTCTCTCTTTCTCTCTCTCTCTTCTACTTTCTCTCTCTCTCTCTCTCTCTATTTACTCTCTCATCTCTCTCTCATCTCTCTCTCATCTCATCTATCTCTCTTCTCTCTCTCTCCTCTCTTCTCTTCTCTCTTCTCGCTCTCTCTCTACTCTTTACTCTTCATCTCTCTCTTCATCTCTCTCTCTCTCTCGATATCATTGTTTTCATCTCTATACTCTCTCATCTCTCTCTCTCTCTTCATCTCTCCCTTTGCCCCTCTCTCTGCTCTCTCATCTCTCTTCTTACTCTCTCTCTCTCTATCTCTCTCTCTACTCTCTCTCTCTCTCTCTCTTCTACTCTCTCGTCTCTCCTCATCTCTATCTCTATCATCTCTACTCTCTCTATCATCTCTCTCTCTCTCGATACTGCTCTGTGACTTTGTCACAATGGTGAACTTTTTACGTTCTTGCATTTTCTTATCTCTATTCCTTCTACATCTTCATATAATTATATTAATATCTAGTATCTTTATCAATTCCAACTCCTCCCCCCATCAGTTTATCTAACTACAAAGGGTATTAGACCATGGTATTGGGTCATATCTACCACGTTATAAATTTATATTATTTACTGTATTAATCTTGGAAAGACTCATGGCTGTTAAGCTAAGGTAACGTTTCTATGTGTTGCACGATCTTTTTTTGGTTTGTATTCATTGTCAAGACAAATAATTTCTGATCTATACTCGGGATCGTAGTAGTAGGATGCGTAGGACAATGGAGAATCGTATTTGTTTAATACAGCTTCTTATGTTAATTCTTTGTATTAACAGCACATTTAGATTTCTTCAACATACTTAACCTTTAGCTAATACTATTTGTAATGTGAAACAGAATAGATAAATACGTGAGCTTATTGCTTTATTGACGTATGGAGATATTATTTATATTATAGTAAGGAACATAATAAATTGGCTTTGTTATTTACACAGTATATAAGTTATATATATATCTATATATATAAGTATACAATATATATATATATATATAATTATATATTTATAATATATATATATTATTAATAATATATATAGTAATATATATATATTAATTATATATTTATAGTATTATATATATATATATAATTTATATATAATATATATATTATATATTATGTATATATATAAAGTAATATATTTATTATTAATTAATTATATAATATTAATATAATTATATATTATTAATATATATACATATATATTAAATATATATATATATATATATAATATATATTATATTATATATTATATATATAATATATTATATATATTAATATATATTAATTAATATATATAAATATATATAATATATAGTAATATATATATATTAATAATATTATGAAAATTGATGTATTCATAAAAGCTATATTGATAGTTAACTGATATATGCATATTTTGATGTACTTCTTCGCAAATATTAGAACCAATGCAAGGCATTGACATGGCATCGAAAGTCCTAATTACATCCTAATACTTTTATTGAATTTAGTGCCTGCTATGGCCTCCTTGAGTGTATTGATAGTGGGCAACGCGGTCCGTCCCTGCACATTTGGTCAGTTGATCATGTAATTGGTAAAGTTGTACCGAATTTAGCCGAGCTCCAATGCGTGAATCGTGAGCTGACCAGCTACTTTCAGTGTTGTATACTACGAGGAGTAGACCTGCCTTTTGTGGTGAGATAACCTTATATGCTTATTTGTTAGGTGCATTATCTTGCTAGTCGTAGAGTTCGTGATAAAAAATATCTTCTTGGATTATTATAATATTGGTAGTATTAGTTCTGAGATATCACACTCATACTCTATCCACTCTAATTTACCTTACTAATATATTTAATATAATTTGTAGGTACTATGATTTGATGTGATAAGAGTTGATTTCATTCAATATATGTTATTGACTGCTCCTAAAGATTGATTATTACTGATTAATTGCAACATTTCATCTATGCTCTCTAATTATTATATTAATAACAAATTCCATTCCTCTTAAATTTTGAAATCCATTATTTTTATTTTATTTATTATCCCATATCATTATGTGATTTATTATTATTTTATTATTAACTTGATTAATATATTAATATATAATTATATTAGTTGATTATTCCATTATTAATATATTAATTTAGACGTTGATATTCAAATTTTTTTATTAATTATATAATACTACATATTACTTCATTTCAGTTTTTAATACGTAGTATTTTTCGGTTTGCACAGTTTATATACTAGAATTTATTTTACATTACCCCAATATAATTAATAATTTCATGCAATCTGATTAGCAAATTACCATTATTATTATTTTTTATTATTTTATTAATATATGATTATTATTTATTATGTGTTATTGATATCATAACTATCCTTTACCTTGATTATATTCCACTCGCATTCAGCTAATTATATTTACTATTAGATGTAACTGTTAATTGTATAATATTTTAATTTTAATGATACTGTCATTTATTATCAGTCTAAGATAATAACTATTTAACTCCAATTATTTATTCATGATCTTCATTTATTTATATATTAATTAGTGAATGTATTCATATATAAATATATACTATTTAAGATATGACCACATTTGATCACCTGGAACTTCCAGTGAATGGAGTCTCTCGATATATTGAGGATTGATGAGTATCTTGGAAATTAATTCAATATATATGATTGAGTGGGTAGTTAATTAATTATATTATATTATTATTATTATATCGGACGATTATCATAGTAGGAAACTGAAAAGTCTTGCTTAAATGTTTCAGCAAACAAACCATAATATATCGAAAATAAAACTAAAATTAAATATATTAATTAATATTTATTAATTTGTTATTTATTTATTTAGTTTTTTATTTATTTATTTATTTATGGTTTTATTATTTTATTTATTTATTTTTAACTCTTTAGCTTCATTTTGTACCACTAAAAGGGGGCTTTAGTAGGATCTTGAATGTAGAGTTATGAAGGACTCGGAAGATTCCTCAAGACAAGAACTTCCACCAGGAACAAAAAAATTTCAAAGGAAACCAAGTTCGGCGACTCTGTCAGTCTTTCTTATAAGAAAAATAATGGGAAAAAACATGATGGAGGCTCTTTTGCTGTAATTATTATTAAATTATTAGTTACTTATTCTATTATTATATTATATTATTGATGTTATTATATATTATTGTATTATTATTATTATTATTATATTATTATTATTATTATTATTATTTTATTATTATGATAAGATTGGCAATTCTTGATTATGAGATGATTACTTATATAAGTATGAATATAGTGAGAGTGGATGTGTGCATGTGATTGTATTGTATTATGTTAATTATAGTATTAATTTATCTGTAATTGCGATTTCTGTAATATAGTAATTGCTTCTGAGGTTGACTGAGGGACTGAATTTGATGTGTATGTATTAATATGAATCTAATAGTATATGCTATGTTATTTGAAGATTTTGACTCTTATAAAAAGATTTATATTCCTCTAAATATACTCTTAATTCTCTTATCCAAAACTAGGAGCTTTCAAATTCTTTTTATATGAGATATATGTAAAACTTTTAATATTATTAGATATAATTAGTTTTAAGTGTGTATAGAGGCATATAGAATTAGTTATTTATGTTTATTTTTTATGGAATTTATTTAATATACTATCATTGGGTACTATTTTAATAATTAGTATCTTATATTATTATTATATATTATTATTATTATTATTATATATGTATTTAATCTTTATTATTATTATTATTTAATTATATAATGGTGATAAGTTATTCAGTATTAGTCAGGTTTTTCTCATGCTGATTTTATAATTTTATATAATATTATTATAATATTTATTAAATTATTATTTGGATGTTTGTTATTATTATTATTATGTTAGGATCTTGAATTGTAATTTTTATATATGTATTTATATGAATATTTATTTGTTAAAATATAAGTTTGAGTGTTTAAAAATTTTTTATATGATATAATATTAATATATTTGAGAATTCTTTAGTTAGATGTCATTAATTTGAGTTTTTTTATTATTATTAAATTATTATTAATTATTAGAACATAACCAGAATATTCCTTGTCAATAACTTATTATCATTAAGTTTTTTTCATTAAGATTATTAATATTATTATTATTGTACATATGATTTATTTATATGATTTGACCGTCATTCTTTTGTTTATTTTAATTTAATGGGTGTTATATATGATAAAATATTATGTTAATTATTAGGTGTAGTATATTGCCAAAAAATGTTTGATGGTAATGCCGAGGTGGTTATATATGTTATTGTTTCTTATAGTTTCTATTTGTTTTGTTTTCAAGCCTTGTCTGATAAAATAAGTAATGCTTAAGTGAGAGTCGGTGCAATGAGTTCCCCTTAAAATCCATATATCATATATAATATGCTGTCTATTATTGATTTTCGAAATTTCTAGTTTTTCATTCTTTGGTGCATTAACAGATATTGAGTTGAAAGAATTAATAGATTGGGTGAGGCTAGATCGGATATATTGGTCTAGGGGTGTGTATGGAAAATAGAACACACTGTGTTAATGTTGTATGATCATTTTCAACATTAGTAAGAATATTAAGTTTGGAATTAAATGATAACGTTCTGAAAAACGGAAAGTGACGGTGATGTCATCTCCATAGGTTATGATGTTAGTGTCGTCTGTTTGGTTGCTGTGTGACGTTGTAAGGAATCACCGCGCCATGGATGAAAGTTTAGTGTTTGGATAGTAATGGGTGAGCAGAAAAGTCGTATGGATAGCACAAGCTGGTTGCATGAGTGGTTACTACCAGTTATTGTTATTGTATTCACTAGTGATCTCATGAAAAGGTGATTATGTGATATGTGAGATTGCTGAAGTGTTGGGAAGTGCGTGTTCGCCTGATAGGATATAGGATTAAGTTGTGATGGTATAAGAAATTATTAATGCTCTGAAGCTACATACTTTGAAGATTCTTCCGTTTGATGATATTGTTAAAGGTGATTTAACTCTATATATGTGTCGTATGAGATTTGTGTGTCTGAGAACTGTGGGTGCGAAGGATTCTTGTTGACTATCTCGATTGGCGGGGATGAGTACTAGTTTTTGTCTGTGGGACTGCTCTAGGTCGGTGGAAAGTGATATCCGGCAAAGTAAAATTAAAATTCGATCAACTTGGAATTAATAGGATTTGATGAAAGCGAGATTTTTGATTTTTTTCAACGAATTTGTTTGTAAAACAACCCTGCAGGAATTGCGAGAAGATTTTATTTGGAGCATGTGAGTGTAATTTTGACCACGATTTAGTTTTCGAGGAGTTTACATAATGTTTGCTTATACTCTCAAGGTGAAGGGTAAAATAAGGAACGTTAAAGAGAAGAGAGAGTATTTGAAGCGGGAGTCTTAATAGGCGGGTTTTAGGCGTTTGGGGTGTATGTATGAAATGAAGATATGAGTAATGTATTTTACCGGAAAGTGCAAGTGGAAATAAAATCTCGTCTTGTAAGTCTGAAGTGTGAGGCTAGTCTAAGAGGTGTATGTAATATGTGTGCCAGTGTTGGGAGGATCTACGAATGCGATTCTGGGTATTAATCCACCGTGAAGGTGATTTATGGGTGTTGTTTGAAGATCATTGTCTCGGACCTATTTTATGTGCTGGAGGATGGAGTGTGGTAATGTTGAAGGGATTATTCGATATAGTATTCCAATATGTGTTCACGGCGGGTAGGACATAGGGTGTATATATGGTCATAGCTGGCTTGGTAGTCTGTTACTTAGAGTATATATATATTTTCCTGAGCGAATTTTGAAATAAGTTTATCGCGCTGTATATAAAGGATGGAGAAAGCTAGGTGCTGGTGTCTCGTCGCGACCTTTGGTATTAGAGACATCATTATCAAGTAGTGCTATGCGTGATTAGCAGACGTTAGCTGTGTGAACCGGAAGTTGTGGAGGTTTGTCGATGCGTTCAGCGCTTTTTGATCGCGCCTAGTGCGGGTGGTGGTACGTGGTTGGGAGTATTTTGATTTTTTCAGGGTGTTTATTGTTTTCCACATCCTGGTATTGTTAGTAATTTGGAGGTTGTTAAAAAGAAAGGTTTTGGAAATATATAGAAGGAGGTATGTATTCGATGTAGAGTTAGTCGTATTTCGTTAGGTTTGTGATTTGGGTGTTTAGGGTATTAACGTGAGTTTGAGATAATTGTGATTGAGCAGTATTTGTGAGTGAGTTGCGTTATTTGATTAGGTTTTCTATTTCAGTGATTAGGGTTGGATTATATTTTTTAAGGTATTCCTTTGGGGATATATTGGTTTGCAGCTTTTGAATTGAGGTAGTGAGGTTTTGGATAGCTTTGTTGAGGGTGGAGGTGTTTGTGATGCTAAGAGGTGGTAAGTTATTTTCTATGTGATCAGCGAATTTTTCTCAGTCATTTTTTTCCAATTTGTATATTTTTATGTAAGGGGATTGTGTTTTATTGGAGTTTTGATATTCCATGATGATAGGGAGGTGGTCGGAGTTTAAGTCGTTGACCAGAGTAATTTGGGGAAGTGTAAGTTTGATTAGTTTGGGGGAATTCTAGTACGGAAGTTTGGGTTGTTGAGAATGTTTAGATTTTCAAGGTTTGATAGGATATGGATACCTCT
>JABUQX010000339.1:35000-37500 GCA_015478945.1 Trachelipus rathkii
AGTGGAGGGGGAACAGATCCGAAGTGCACGTAGGAATAATGAAGAAAGTGTGGCTATTTTTGTATTGGCTGTGTGGAAGGAATACCAGTGTATGTAATTGTTGTGTGATGTAGGTTTACGGTATATTGCGAAGTTTAATTGTGTGTTGTTATTCCAAGTAATTAGTGTATCTAGGAAAGGAAGAGTTTTGTTGTTGGATTGTTCTAGGGTGAACTGTAATTTGTTGTCTATAGAGTTTATATGTGTTAGGATATGTTGTGGGTTGATATTGTGTGGAATGGCTGAAAAAATGTCATCGACATATCTGAACCAATAAATGTTAGAGAACAGAGGGTTAGTGAAAAAATGATACTTTTCTATTAATTCCATAAATATATTACTAATGATAGGTGAAAGTGGAGATCCCATACTTAGGCCTTGTTTTTGTTTATAAAATTTGGAGTTGTAGTGGAAGTGACTATGTTCCAGTGTAAGTGTGATTAATTGTTTTAAGAGGGGGAAAGGATGAGAAAGAGCTATGTTGTTGTCATTTAAATGTCTTTGTAATAGAGAGAGAGCAAGGGGAACGGGTACTGATGTAAACAAGGATATGGCGTCACTAACCCTCTGTTCTCTAACATTTATTGGTTCAGATATGTCGATGACATTTTTTCAGCCATTCCACACAATATCAACCCACAACATATCCTAACACATATAAACTCTATAGACAACAAATTACAGTTCACCCTAGAACAATCCAACAACAAAACTCTTCCTTTCCTAGATACACTAATTACTTGGAATAACAACACACAATTAAACTTCGCAATATACCGTAAACCTACATCACACAACAATTACATACACTGGTATTCCTTCCACACAGCCAATACAAAAATAGCCACACTTTCTTCATTATTCCTACGTGCACTTCGGATCTGTTCCCCCTCCACTCTACAAAAAGAATATGATTTACTGTTCAAAACCTTTAAAAATTTACAATACCCTGAACATATAATACTCAAAGCATTAAAAAAAGCAAAAAAGAAATTTTTCAGCACACATGACAGTAATGATAACCAAAATAATTTGACCTATTTACCAGTCCCCTATCCAGTAATCCCATATATAAAAAAAACTTTTACCAAAAAACTTAATCTTAACTCCATCTAACACCCTACCACTAAAAAAAGTTATGAAACCAAATAAATTTAAAAACTACGAAAAATCACAATGCATCTACAAGATTCCATGTAACAACTGTACAGATATTTACATAGGAGAGACGATTGATTTCATAAGAAGAAGAAACCAACACAAGGATGATCTGGTAACCGATAAACAGAATTCAGCTCTAACCCACCATAGAAGAAATCAAAACCACAGAATCAATATAGATGGAATGGAACCAATCATCTACGCATCAGACAACAACAAACGCAAAATGACCGAATCTTTTTGTATAAAAAATAGCAACAACTTCAACAAAATTCAGGGTGAAATGTACATAGATAGTTTACAGAATACAATAATGACAAACACAAAATACTATAAGAAGATTTCAGAAAAAATAACAACCACCAAAAAAACAAAAAAATACTCAGCACCAAATGCATCAATTAAAGACTCGCTCACAGTCAGTCAAAACTTCACCTGAAGAGGCCGTATATATTCGGCGAAAGCTAGTGTTGTGTTTTATTCAATAATTTTATTTATAATTTATAAAAATTGTTTGCTCAATGTACTAATTTATTAAAGTTAACATTCATAGTGTGTTCATCCTAAGATTTTTAGATATATATTTATATATATATATATATATATATATAATATATATAAAATATATATATATATATATATATATATATATATATATATATATATATATATATATATATATATATATATTTATATATTATATATATATATATATATATATATATATATATATATATATATTTATATATATATATATATATATATATATATATATATTTTTATTATATATATAATTACATATACATATAATATATTATATATATATATATATATATATATATATATATAATATATAATATATATATATTTTTATAAAGATATATATATATTTATAGATATATATTATAGCAAAGATAAAAAATATATAATATAGATATAGATTTTAATATATATTATATATACATAAATATATATATATATATATAATTATATATATATATATATATATATATATTGACCAAAATTTGTTTCTGTTAGAGTTTTTAGTTCATTTATTATATGTGACTCTTGAAGTGATTGTTGATGTAGGAGTGAAAGTCATATGTATATTAAAGATCAAATCTTGGATGATATGTTGTTTATTGAGAGGGAGTCTATTGTTTGATAGGAATATTGCTGGGTGGATGTTAGATTCTCTTCTGTCTGGGGTGAGTAAGGTAATAGTGGATTTTTGAGGTGATGCAGTCATTCTGTTTGTTGTTAGCCACTGTTGCAGTTGGATTATATATTGTTGTAGATC
>JABUQX010000340.1:5000-50000 GCA_015478945.1 Trachelipus rathkii
CCTCCTCTACATACATCCACGAAATATTGACATAAAAATTGAGGAATATTTATCTAGGTTTTAACTCACTCTCATGCCCTCAATTAAATTTAGCAATTCAGGTAAGAGATGGTGATTTGAGTAATTTATATAAATTATTTCCCATTTTTTCTTAGAAATTTAATATTTGGCCCTTCCACTTTGCATATATATATATATATATATATATATATATATATATATCTTTATATTTGTCTATATATATATCTATATATATTTTTTTCATATATATATATATATATATGCTCTCTTCTATATATAAGAAACGATTTTATTGTCTGGCCCCCACGAAAATTTCTGGATGCGCTAACTGTATATATATATATATATATATATATATATATATATATAACATACATATATATATATATATATATATATCTTCTTTACTACTACTATTATATTATATATATATATATATATATATATTTATATATATATATATATATATATATATATATACTATATTTATATATATATATATATATATATATATATATATATAAATATATATATATATATATATATATATATATATATATATATATATATATATATATATATATATATATATATATTTATATATTAATATATATTTATATATAAATATATAAATATTTTTATGTATCTATTTTTATATATATAATAAATATATATATATATATATATATATATATATATATATATATATATATATATATATACTATATATATATATATATATATATATATATATATATATATATATATATATATATATATATATATACAGTATATTGACATTATGTCAGAATATGCTAGGGTAAATAAACTAAATATTAGCGAGTCGTTATTTCAATTCTTTATATCTTTTTACTTTTTAGCTAATGCAGAGTAATGCTTCCATTTTAAAACTAGTTAAATAATATTTCTTTTTCAATTATCAGGTCATGGCACCAGTCGCCGTTACACTGGATCAAATCCAAGGGGAGAAACAGTGCTATCTGGGCTGCCTTATCCCTACCCACATTGTGACCAAAAAAAGCTGATTGACTTGAAGACCAATGCCAATCTCCAGTTCTGCGACCCTCTGGTCAATACCCTCCTTGACGTCATAGACAAGAGGTTCTCCAGCACCTTTGAAGATGAGGTGTACCTTCTGGCCACTGCCTTCCACCCCAAGTTTCGCCTGACGTGAATGAGGGCTTTTGAAGAAACAACTGCCAAAACGTCAGAGGTCAAGGCCCTGAAGGAGAAGAAGGTGGAAGAATTATTGCTGCGTACCGAACTCGAGAACGCCAACAGTACCAGCAGCAGCGAGGGAAAGGACATGGAAGAGAAGGACTACTACTCAAGCATCTGTGATGCTGATGATTATACTGAACTAACTCAAGGTCAACGTCATCAAAGATCAATCAAGAGTAAAGCTGCTCTCATTGTAAATAAGTGGCTGCAGGCGAAATCGACAGACAGCCTGTCAGACCTAGCTTTTAACAATGAGAAGGTGCTCATTAATCTCTTTATAAGGTACAATACCGCAATGCCTTCTAGCGCTGAGGTGGAGCGATTGTTCTCCCTTTGCAAAAATATCTACAGAGCTAAGAGGAATTCTCTGTCAGATGAAAACTTTAAAATGCTCATGTTTATGAAGGGGAACATACAAATGCTAGAGAAGGCCAGAACCTAGTATTTATATTTTTATATTGATAAATTGTAATTAACTAATTCTTTGATTTCATTTCAAATCCTTTATTAATCTTTATCTTTGGCTTTTTACATACATTATAGAATCTATAACATCAGAGCATAAATTAGAAAATAAAATTTTATTATAAAAAACACTGAGAAGCAAAGGGAAAAAAATTAAATTTATTTAATAAAATATCCAAAGAAAACTGAAAATTTTATATTATAATCTATAAAATATGTGAAAAAAAGATGTAATAAATTTATTTTTAACATTTCCTTAAAAACCAAAGTTGTGTTTTTTATTAACATTTTATTTATAATACAATCGATAAAGTTTTCGTTATCGATTTATCGGTTATCGCCTTATCGGCGATATTTTTATCACGAATTATCGGATATCGGTTATCGATGATAAGGTTTTCGTTATCGATTTATCGGTTATCGCGATAACATTTTTCGTTATCGTGCCCACCTATGTATATATATATATATGACCGCAGGTATTTCGCGGCTGCTTTTCACTTTTTGTACGAATTAAACATATTCGGACGTTTTTTTTAATTAGAACTAAATGTAAATATTGTGAAACTTTAAAAATGTTATAACTTGATATATATATATATATATATATATATATATACTATATATATATATATATATAACCATATATATATATATATATATACTATATATATATATATATATATATATATATATATTTATATATATAATCGTAATACGCTGTGTTTGTAACGGTTGTTCTCTTACAGTTAAAATATATTGGGTAAGGGACGCTAGGAGGCGTTCTTGTAAGTTCCCACCGGTCGAATTTAAAATATTTGAAATAAAAATAAAAATATTTAAAAAGTATTTATTATGTATATTTAATTGAAATATTAATATTTTAATATTGCATTTTTATCATCAAAATATCGTCAATATATATATATATATATATATATATATATATATATATATATATATATATATATATATATATATAATCATGTACGCTGTGTCTGTAACTGTTCACTCATATATATATATATATATTGAGAGAGAAGTATACCTTCATTACTTTTATAAAATATCTAATTGAAAAGTAAAATACGCAATAAGGTATATTTTATGAAAATTGTTCTTCTGCTATAGGCCTTTACTTCTTCCCTTGTATGATCATCTGACCTCCTTCACTAATCCTCCTAAGTCAGACAAATGTCCCCATCATCTAAACGCGCCTGAAAAATACACACATTTTGCTTAAATGTTATTTTATGGGAAAAAATAAGTGCTTAAAATTTATAGAAATAAAAAAGAATATATCGTTGATTCGATACTGAAAATAAAATATCGATATATCGGCTGAAAAAATATCATCGATATTTTTTTCGATACTATCGAAAAAATATCCATATCGATATATATATCGGTCGTCTTGTGGCATCCCTAGTTATAAATGTATTTGTAGTCGCGGTGTTTAAAATTTCATTCCATTCTAAAAATAAACCAATATTTAATATTTGTAAGATTTTAAGTAGTTTCTTGTGACGTAAGGAAGAATGAAGAAAAAATCAAAGGTTCGACCTATTTATCTTTTCCTAGAGTTTATACTATATTAGAAATGTAGATTTAGAACAGAAATAAAAAGACAGTAAAATAAATATATACATACATGTAATAAAGTTCAAACATATTTTATGAATACATAATTAAATATATAAAACAAGAAAAATAATAAATGAAAATAAAAGAAAAATGAAATAAAGCTAAAGTAAAATAAAATAAAATAAAAATATAATAAGTCATAATTTATTTATTTATTTATTTTTATAAGGAAAAGGGATAGCCCTAACATCGGCACCACTTAACAAATATGTTTGGATGTAAAAAAAAATATATATATTTAAAATCATAAAATTAATATAAGAGATTAAAATAAAAGTAAATGATTATAATAAAGTAAATGAATTATATAGTATAAAATAATATACATATGAAACAAAAATAAGACAAAATAAAATAAGGTAAAATAAAGTAAAATAAAATATATACATACATAAAATAAAGTTGAAACATATTTTATGAATACACGTTCAGTATAAAAGCGCCAAAGAAATTTGTGCGCATCATAATTTAAGTAAAGCTAAAGTAAAATAAAATAAAAACAAAATATGGATAAGTCATTATAAAATAAACCAATAACTATATTAAAAATACTTCTAATAACAAAAAAAAAATAAGATAAAAATAAAATTAAGGAAGAAAATAAAATAAATTCAAAATTAGATATTAAAATAACTAAAAAGTACTCACATACTAATTCACCTTTCCGCAAATTTATTAGTTATTTACATATTTGGGTATAGATGCTGACATACGCGTCGGCGCCTGGTCTACGCACGCAAGTATGTTTTTATGCTCGATCGAAAACCTCACAAAGGAAGCGCGAGTTGGAGCGAGAGATTGTGAGCTATTATTCTTTATTAACTCAAGCTTCGTCGCACTCTGACGTTAATGAGTACATTTGTGGTGTGCTTTGCTACAAATGGGAATTAAGTGGTGCCGATGTTAAGGCTATATCCCACGCCCATCCTTTACCTTACCACTAGAAGAGGAACATAAGTATTTTTTTTGCAAGGTCTGAAGAATATGGTTATTAATATTCTTAAATTTAAGATATTTAATTGGTTATAATTTTAAACTAATGAAGTTGATATGTCTAATAGCATTCATAGTGAAAAGGTGTGCTATTATATAAACCGATTTAGAGGTAATTGTTACCCAGAAGGTTGTCACCCCCGATTTTTATGAAAATCACAGGATTTACTCTAAAAAAAAATAATAATAAAAAATAGTGAAAACGAAAATTCATCGCTCTCCTTAGGAAAAAAAGTTAGCCAGCCTCTCAAAGTTGTAAAAAATCCCATAGGATTTTTTAATAAAAAAAAAACAAGAAAATTTTTTTTTTTGGAATTCATCGCATCTGCACTTCAAAATCATCTCAAGAAACAAGGAACAATCGCATTATATTAGGAAAAAAAGTTACAGCCTCTGAAAGTTTAAAATCTTCCCCATAGACATTTTTTTTTTTTTCTTATAATAAAATAAAGGGCCTCGTGCTCGATTTTAGGGCCATCCTAGTTCAGGTTATGAAATAAGATTTGTTAATTCTACATAGATTTTCTCTGTGGTATACCTAACAAAACTTATCATAACCTGACTTAGAGGCCTGAAATGAGACCTAACCTGGATCGGTCAATATTGAAAAGTCTATGGGATTTTTAACAACTTTGAGGGGCTGAACTTTTTTCCTAAAGAGAGCGACAATTTTCGTTTCACTAATTCTTCATTATTATTTTTTAGCTATATCCTGTGATTTCATAAAAATCGGGGGGTGAACAACCCTCTGGGTTGCTATTACCTATAAACCGATTTAGAAGTAATTTGAAAGTTGGGATAAATGACTAGAATACTCCAGTTGACTGGGCAGCAAAAGTTACAACACTACTACATTACTTCTTTGAAAATCTGAAAAAAAACAAGAAATATAAATCTTGAATACAAATGAAAAATAAACTGCCTCCTTGTATTCTTTCTTTAAATTCTTCCTTGCCAAAGTTATTTTATTTGAAAGAGAAACCTCATCATTAGCTATCTGAGGTTTTTCTTTTGATTTTGCCTAAGTTTAAATTCTCAAACAAAGTGGTAATTGGAAATTGTTACCCAGAGGGTTGTTGCACCCCCAATTTTTTTTTTTTTTTTTATCTAAATCAAGGCTAAAATCCAAAAAAAAAATATAAAGAATAGTGAAAATGAAAATCGTTGCTCTCCTTAGGAAAATAAGTTACAACCTCTTAAAGTTGTAAAAAAAAAAACATAGGATTTGTTATTAAAAAAAAAAAAAAAAATTTTTTTTGAAAATCACAGGATATACTCTAAAAAAATAATAATGAAGAATAGTGAAAGCGAAAATCGGCAGTCTCTTTAGGAAAAAAAGTTACAGCCTCTGAAAGTTAAAAATTTTCCCATAGACTTTCTTATAATAAAAATTAGTGGGCCTCGTGCTCGTTTTAGGGCCATCCTAGTTCAGGTTATGATAAGATTTGTTAATTCTATATAGATTTTCTCTGTGTATACCTAACAAAACTTATCATAACCTGACTTAGAGGGCCTGAAATGAGACCTAACCTGGATCGATCAATATTGAAAAGTCTATGGGATTTTTAAAAACTTTGAGAGGCTGTAACTGTTTTTCCTAAAGAGAGCGAACAATTTTGTTTTCACTATTCTTCATTATTATTTTTTTTAGAGTATATCCTGTGATTTTCATAAAAATCGGGGGTGACAACCCTCTGGGTAACAATTACCTGGTAATTTATATTTAAAGTTATTTAATCTGAATTTTTACCTAAATGCATCACAGAATTGGGATGGTGGTTTCAGTGTTTCACACTAATGTTAAGCATAGAGGAATTTTGTAAGTAAGGAAGTGAATAAGTTCATTGATACCATATTCAATCAAATGTAATAATTTTGATAATTTCAGCTTTGAAAAGAAACTGATTTGATACTATAAAATACGAGAATTTAAATAATGAGAACTCAAGAAATGTTGTCAATCTATAAACAATTATTAAGAGAAAGTCAGAAATTTTCCTCATATAATTACAGGTAAGAATAAATTTTAATATTTTAACCCTTTTCACTAGGATTAAAAATCAAATCACAATCTCTTTGAATTATGAAGCATTGTACACTCTTGCTAGTCAGTTTTATTTAATTATGTTACTGCTCTGCTAATAGTTGCGTATTATATTTAAGCCATTGATGTTTTCTCTAACTTTTGTTACATTTTTTAATTTACTTATATCATTTGCTTTGGAAAACTTTCTTAAAAAATAAGTAATACTTAAATCAGAATTGGATTTGCATTTAAAATGTATATCCAAAAATTTTTGTTGCAGTATATTGCAGTTCATATTTTGAACCCAAATTTTCATGTGGTATGAGATTATTCATTTATATTAGGAGTAGGTTTAGAGTGGAAACAATTTTAAAACAGTTAAATTATATTAAAACAGACAGTATGCACTGAGAAGAATAAAGGATGGCTTTAAGGAATATAAAGATGTTACTGATGAAAACAAATTACTCGCTCTTCGAAACTCTGCTTTGGAAAATTTACAGACGATTAAAAGACAGGTATGTATATACATTACACTAGTCTGGAAAAAAAACGGCTCATGTTGATTATCAGCATCCAGTTAAGTTTAAGCCGATTTTATTTTAAAACTTACAAAATCGAACACAATGTACAGCAACGCTCATAGTATTAAAAGATTGAACTTTTTTTTTTTCTAATTAGTTAGTTAGTTATTGAAAATAATTGGAAGTGAAATAAATTATATTTAGTTTAGTAATAGAGTAATAATTATACTATAGTTTAGTGAGGTTAAATTACAAATTATAAGTTTGGTTAAGTTAGATTTAAATTAATAATTTTAAAATAATTGGATTTATTTTTTTAATATTTTAGGTGTGTGAAGCTCAATTATTCAATAGTTTTATTAGCGACAAAATTGTGAAATTTTTTGTTTTTACAGTTTTATCAAGTTATACATAAGGGAACAAAATAGACGTATAACAATATTGTGAGGTTAATATATATATATATTATATATATATATATATATAATATATATATATATATGATCTATATATATATAATTATATTTATATATATATATTATATCATATGTTCTATAAATATATATATTAATATATATATATTTTATTCTATAATATATTCTATATTTACTATATATATTATTTATATATTATTATATATATATATTATATTATATAGTATTATATCGTTTTGATTTTTTGCGGTTATATATTTATATATATATATATATATTTTATATATATAATATATATATTTATATATATAATAATATATATATTATATATTATATATATAATTATTATTAATTTATATATATATATTATATTATATATATAATATATAATATATTTATATACTATTATATATTATATCATTATATATACCGATAAATGGGGCATTCAGGTCCAAAATCAGGGGTACTCAAAATGCTAAGGTTTACGGAGACTTTATTTTTTTATTTTTATTTTTATATGTTTAATATTATCCTTTAGAAGGTAGAATTAGTATAATTGATATTTGTATTATAGATAAGATTAATGTTAGACAGCGATAACAGTAACGTGGACCCGAAGTTGCCCCCGAATTTTGGGTGGGCAGGGCAATTCGGGCCATAATTAATATTATATATTATATATTATATATATATATATATATATATATTATAATATATAGAATATATATATATAATATAATTTAATATATATAATAATAAAATATATATAATTAATAAAATAATAATAATATTATAAATTAATATAATATAATAATTTGTGAAAATGTAATTAATTATATGGCCTAGAGAACTAATAACTTTATTTAGTATAAACCTCTACTTTATATATTTGAATTACTCTTTGAATATATTGTAATTTTACTGTATATTTAATGGCTATAATGATTAAAAACGACTTGATATATATGAAAAAAGTAATTTTAAAAAAAAACTAAAAAAACAAAAAAATTTTGGCCTTGGTTTTTTTTAAAAAAAAAACGTTTTTTTTTTAAAAAACGAACGATTTTTTTTTTTAATTCCAACCTCATTATATATATATATATATAATATATATATATTATATATATAATATAGTATATTATATTATATAATATATATTTATATATTATATATATATTATATAATATTATTTATATATATATATATATATTATATATATTATATAATTATGATATATATATATATAATCATACTTATATAATATTATTTATATTATTATATTATATTATATATTAGGATGTGCAAAAGTTGGTATTGGCCATTTTTCCAGGTATTGGTATTGGCTCCCAAAGGGTATTGGCATTTAGCACAGGTAATTGGTTAATTGGTCAAAATGTGTCAATACTGTTCAGTCCATTAGTAATATGATAAAAAAAAAAAAAAGGCAAAGTAGATCAAAATGTTAATGCTGTTGAATTGCGTTTGGCAGAATTTTTGTCCTTTTTTTAGAGAGATGATGATTCTCGAAGATGGGTAATATTATTTAAAAGCCGCCCGCATCACGCCTATTCGGAGTTGTCTTGATAGGCAACCGCGACATGATCGTTAGAGATTATTATTGTATAAATAAAATCTTTTTGTGTGAAGAATTATATCTTTTTAGGTGTTTTGGTGAAAAAAAAATGTTTGTTGATGATTACGAATATGATACTCTCAAAAGTTTTGGAAATTTATATATTTTTAAGTTATCTAGGCGCTGCTATTGGAGAAGATTTGCCAATTTTATGATTTGTGATATGGTATTCAGAGTGTATTTATAATATAATATAGTTATTACGTACCCAAGAATAATGACGCGGGAGATTTTCTCCCGGCAAAATTTTCATCAAGTGATAACTGAAAGACTTTTGTTTCCACGAGCTGAAACCTTATGTCTTAATACCATGTCTTTCTAAGTTTGATGTAGAGGGTGTTTTATACGATAGACTCTTTACTTACCTTGTTGTTTATTTAATCTTTAACAATTTTCGGGAACGATTTATTCTGCCGGGCAGACATAAAAATGTGTTGAAAGAGGAATTTTAGACTGCCAAGTTTTATTTTCACTAGTGTAATGTTACTTGAATTTTTTCCGTTTATCTGAATTTTTGTAATTTATTTCTAATTATTTATTATATAATTATTATGTATTATTATTATTATTATTATTATTATTATTATTATTATTTTATTTCTTTCTTTCTTCTTTCTTTCTTCATCTTCCTTTTTTTCACGAGATTGGGAGTAAGAGTTGCAGTTGAACAGCATACGAGAAAAGAAAAAAGCGAGTAAGACAGAAATATGACAGAAAGTCGAAAGAAGCCTTAGCCTTACCGCGCACTCAATGTAACCATTAGATTAGTAACGAAATGTCGCAGTCAGAAAATCACCCTAGAGCTTCACGGAACCGCGTACGGACCTCACTATGGAAATCGTCAGTGTAAGGGTCATCCTTGGGCCAGGTGGGCCAGCAACCATACCACCACAAAACACCGCATTACTCCTATTAAGAACCTTAATTCTCTCTCTGCCAAATCACATTTCTTCATCAATATCGATTTATGACTCATCAATTTTTTTCAGTCTCCCACCTCGTATCCCAACACCCCGACAATATTTAATACTTCTTACCAAAACCGACTATTCATTCATCCTTCCACATGACCAACCATCTCAAACATACTTTCAATTTATTCTCTCGTATTTCCCTTTTGCTAACAGCCACAAATACTCTATATGTTAATTCCTTCATTTTTATCGATTCTTCTCACTCCTAACCCACCCTTAAAATTCTCTTGAAACACTTGAGCAAATTTAGATCTATAACTTCTTATTCCAGCCTAGTCTCACTACTTTTACAATAACTCATTGTAACACATAGCCCTCATGAAAGACCTTAGCACAACTCAAGACATTAGTCCTGCTTACATATCACCAATGATCTTAATTGACCAGCCCCTTCCTTTGCCATTCACACTTCCTTGCTACACTCTGATTATCAATTCCCTTTCATCAAATATATATACTAAATATTTAATCAGCACTTGTTTACCAGTGTCACCATTGATAAACTCACACTGAGGGTATCCACTCCAACAATATAACCTTACTCTTTATCTACGTTTACTTTCAAACCCTGCTTTTACAACTACTGCCAAATATCTCTAAAATCCTTCTAAACAAATCTCTTAGATTCGCACAAAACTAATATCCGATATCAATAGGGGCACCTCACTCATTCTATTTTTCATGATTCTAACACCATTTTCTGCCACCCCACCTCTATTCTTTCATCACCCATCCATATACAAATTGGAATAACTTTCCTCATTCCACCCTGCCTCACTCCGGTATTAATACTAAACAAATCACTTTAACACCATTTATTCATTGCACAACGCCCACTATCGTCATACATAGTTTGATTCCATTCAGAAGCTACAAAACACCATGCAAACTTACCCCTGTAAAGTTAGGCTTCCCTATTAATTTAATATTAAGCATGTAGCAAATCCATAAAAAATAAATACATTCTATGTGTTCTCCTCTCACTTTCTCTAGTTATTTGCTGTATGTTTCCACTTCCTAAAACGCACCTTTTTCTTACAATCAGTACCTTCAGTCACTCACGCACCTCTTTCGACCAAGAGTTAACCGAGATATCCTTCCTACAATACTCAATAAAACTTAATTCCCTATAATTTGTCTACAGTTGCCTTTTTTCTCCTTACCCTAACTATATAAGGAGGTACTATTACCGTCTCATCCAATTCCTGAACTTTTACCATCTATGAGCCTTTTATTACAACTTCAATCTCTCCTAATATAACTTACAAACCATCTATATCATTTCCCCGTATTTCTCTATACTGCAGATTTACTGCATTCTTCAACTTTGTCACTGCGACCCATAATACGATCCTCACTTTACTTAATAACCTATCCAAAATACTATTCCTTTTCACCATCAACCACACAATTACTATCACCTTTCATACTGTTATATGTGCGATTTCGAGTGTTTTCACACTCCATCTTTACGACACCATTCTCAGTTAAAAAAAGCACTCCCTGATTATTATTTAGCAGATTTCCCCTTTTTCTCTAATTAACTTTAGCGATCTTCCAGAAGAGCTTCTATTCTTGTTGGTTCCTCATTCATTCTCATTCCAAACGTTCATTTACCTCTTGTTTTCTACGTATACCTTTTAGTATTTTCTTTTTTCCTCCTTATAATTCCAGATCTTTCTTTTGAAACTTTATCATTTGCTTCTTAGTACATTCATCACGCTTATTTTTTAACCTTTACGCTTTATTACTCTTCATTTGCACTATTCGCTGTTAACATTCTTACTTTCCTACTTTAAGCAGCATCCACACATTACTTATGCACTTACTAAAAAAACCAAAAAAATTGTTGGAGGGCTTTTACCCCTTAATTTGCCCCAGATTTGTTCAGTTATCAACTTGTTTCACATTTAAGCCGATTTAATAGCGAGCGCTTATACATAGTATCTTATTGTCTTGCCTAACCACTTAATTCTCACTCTTAATTTTACCTATTCCTTCGTTCACTTCCGCTCCATCCAAGCCAACTAAATTAATTTTACTTGAACACATAATGATCCGGATATTCCATTCATAACCCTAATGATTTAACATCCAACACAGGCTTCAACATCTCCTTCTTCACCAATACTAAATCAATCATACTTTTCACTTCGAACCATCTCTACCTACACCAACTCTAGTGTGTATACTTATGAATACTCTTGGTGTTAAAGATAAGTTATTACACACTTACCTCTACTCTTCACAGAAAATCCCAATCACCTTTCTACCTATTCAGTATATATATAGTATATATTATAATAATATATATATAATATATATATATATTAGTATATAATATATATATATCTAATATATATATATAATTATAATATATATCATATATATTATATATATATATAAATATATATATATATTATATATTAATAATATATATATATAATATATTATTATATATAAAGTTTGATCACCACCACTCACGGACAGAGCCTTTTTCAAGAGGGGTGTTATGTACACTACAAAAGTTCCCCATCAAACGCAAATTACGCAGATGATCCGGCCTTAAAGTGAGGGAGATTTAATTCAGCAGAAAAAAGATGGAAGAGAAATCCACAGAACCGAGGTGGCAGGAAAGACACGAAGGGAAGCAACGCAGCGAACTAGCCTGGAGTTACTATATACAGAACCAAATATATGTGCGACACAGCCCCTTGTGGTACTGAGGCGTCGTAAAGGCCGTGGTACGCGAGTGGTAAGTTCAGTTGAGGAGCACTTGCCGCTGCCGTACCTATATAAAGAGATAAAGCACCAACATCGCTGTGCAAAAAGTAGAAGGGTCAAGGTGAATAGAAGTGCAGAGCAGAGATGTAGATATAAAGACTCTGTTGGCACGATTTGAGCTATGAGAGCCTGATCCAAAGCCGGGTGAGAACCAGGAAGGACGCCCGCCCCAGATGAGATGAAGAGGAGAGAGCAGCGATAGAAACAGACTCCATCCACAGGGATGAGACCTATGTAATATAACTCGTAGTAACTTGAGAAGAGGAAAAAAGTCGCCGCAGTTTAAACAAAACTTCCAGTTTCTTTTGAGGACCGCCTAGCAAACTGTTGTAGATGATTTTCAGAATTTATTGAAGGTTTTCCAAGACATTTTTTTTTGTTTTGTTAATGCTAGAGGTGTGTTAGAGATGAAGAGATGTGGGCAAACAGGAGGACAAGGAGAACCGTCCGAAAGTAGATAGGCAGAAATTAGAGAATGTGAGTGTTGAAGAGACGTAGGCATTGTAGGATGAGTTAGTAGAAGCGAATTGATATCGCAAAGAGATTCAGACGACCCCAGACCAGGAGAGAGAATGAATCGTATACCAAGAGGAGAGAGAAGAAGATGCAGGTCCGACTAGTGAATGATTAAGGACAGAGGATCTAGAAGTAAAAGAGGGAGCAAGAATTGAAATGAATTGAAGAATGAAGGATTGATTCAGTCGATATATGGTGGAGTAGAGTTAGAGTGGGCAGATGAGATATTAATGAAAGTAGGAATAAAGTGGAGATCAGACCCAGAACCAGTGAGGAAGAAGACACGCAGATAGTAGATTACAGAATCAAAAAGGAGTCGCCCCATCAAACAGCTGATTAGTTAGGAACGATAATTGAAAGGAAAGCTTAGAACATAGAAGGTAGCAAGAAAAGAGGAACCCAGAGGAGGGAAGACTTGGCGAGCAGGTTGACGCGTTGGCATACGCACGGTCAAATGCTTCTGGATATATGTCAAATGCCACCACGACATGTCTCCCGTAGTTTACATGGAGCGAAAACTATTAAATCGTTAAGAGGGAAAGTTATAGCAGTAGACGTCGAGCGCTGAAGCCGTACTGGCGATCGCAAAGAAGGGAATGAGATTCCAATGTCTAAAGAAAATGAGGAGCTGAGAGGGTTTCAAAGAGTACTATAAGATAGATACAATGAGAGCTTGGGGCGATGGTTAGGAAAGGAAGTACTTGGGCGCTTGCCATCTGTCCATTATGAAGAGTATTAGGTATCAGGAATATTGGGACATAGCTCTGCTTCCAGACGAAGACATGAGGAAGAGAAAAGTGCTGAGAGAGAAAGAGAGGTATGTAGGAAGATAGAGAGAAAAGAAATGAGATTGAGACGAGGGTGAGACGTCAGTCGGCACAGAGAAGACACAGCTAGACAGCTCGCAAAGAGAAAGAGACGATCGAGGAGGGAAGACGAGTAAAGCCGTATGAGGGCAGCGACGGTTCGACTTACGTATCTATAAGAATTTTAGGAGCCATGACACGATCAAGTGAATCACCTGGTGGAGACACCTGAGAGGACAAGGGAAGGAGAGAGGAAGAGGAAATGCCAGAAGTGTCGTTAAAGGTTGGCGTTAGAGAACAAAATAGTGCTTTTCGAGGCCAAGAGATTAGACCTCTTTCAGTTTGGTTAGTCATTTAGCACGTACAGAACTAATTCAGAGCGAATTGAGGAGCGACATACGAACGATTAACAAGAAGTTCGTTAAGAAGAATTGTTGTTCTGAGATTATTCCGCAAGTGCGCAATTCGTGATAATGTATTTTTTCAGTTTCATAGTGCAGAGGAAACAAGAAGGTCTACTGTTCACTTTTCTAGTACGTTATTAGGTACTTGCCTAAGATAGTCCCTGCCTTTGCTATGTCTCGAAAGTGATTAAGTTATATATGTCCTAGTCAGTGAACAAAGAATTCCTTTAGTAGTTTCATCGCGCAATGCGAATATAGGAATTCAGTCAAAGATGTTAGTACTTGTATTATGAGGAAATCAGGTAGGAAGGCAATTTTCGCCAAATGATTATATTTATTTTATCCAAATCTCCTGACTATTGTCTCAGCACATGGTCTTCTAGTCGGTTGTTTTTCTGTTAAATCGGCTTTTACTTTATAAAGTACGTTTCGCTATTATTTTAATCAACTATCAATTGATCGAACACAATGGTTTGAAAAATAGAAGATTTTAGTTGAAGGAAGGAATAGAAACTTGCTTAATCCCATAAGATTATACACTCTCCACTTATCGCTCGCGCAGGCAAACGACTTTCCAGAGACAGGCAGTAACTTTTCATTATAGGTTTAGTCGTAAAAGCGACGACAGACCACACAATATCTGTGGACAGACATCACTAAGTGACCAGAAAATAATAAGTAATGAAGGTGGAGCTGTTGGGAGTAGAAAGAGTATTTATTAAAATGCTCAGATCATAATAAGGTATGTTGTTAGATTTACTCGATAAAAGGGGGGGATATAATTGATTATAAGGTGAAGAGAAGGACTACGTGCTGATCCTATCTGAATACGCCCTCATGTATATATAGGTTACGTAATGATGTTATCAATGGATAAATCATATGAGTTATTATCGAATCTATGATCCAAGTAATAATGTGTAGTAGGTTACTTTACTTATATTATAGCTGTTGCAATCCGAATCTATTGATGATAATTATATAATATAGTATATATAACTGAGCTATAATATAGTTGATTCAAGTCCCCTCTAATATATATTATTAATTTATATATTAAATATACATTAGTCAAGTATACAGGACCAACCAACGGTCACAAAGAGCGGCCACATTGGGCTGAAAAATATCTAACACAATCCAGGCTGGAGGCACTTCGGAGATAGGTAACGGAATATGTCCACAACCGATTCATACATGTTACGCGTGTAAGCAGTATTGAATATCCCTTAGGATTAGAGTGGTGAGGAATGAGCGAAATATTGAAAAACTCAAGTCTTTCCGCCAGTCGATACGTCTAAAAGATAAGATATTCAAAAAAAAGGTTGAAAAAATACTGTTCTAGTGTAGGGAAAACTAGTAGCAGAAGCACACAGATCAGATTTTTGTAGTGAAGGAGAAAGTGTTAAGCCTACAAACATCGAAGTTAGGAGATTACGTGTTTCCTGTGAAGACGTGTTGCTAGCGTAGTATATATGTTTAAAAATAGGACATACTCCCGTTCCTTTAGCAGTTGAACATTATGAAAATTTCATACAAAGTTCGGAAATCATTAAATTTAAATATAGAGTTTAGAGATACACTTCTAATCAACCTCATGTTAAAACAGGTATACTTTGCTTGCTATTTTTAGCAATACACCAAATAGCTGCACGAAGCAACAAAAGAGACAACACGAAGTAGTGTGGTTATGCGGTTGTCTCTTATGACTATATCTTATAACTCTCTTCTCACTCACGCTTCAAACAGTATGATTATGAGAAGTCAACGGAGTGTTACGCAATTTTCATCCTGGGGTAAGAGTCAACGAAATGTAACAAAATCTGCTCTCATCGAACTTTACACCATATACAACTTACTCAATCAAGCTCTCACAGTGAGACTGTCATTCTGCCTCTCTATGAAAACATACATGCAACTAAGCCAAACGCACATCAGCATGTCGAGTCTAGATTCAGCTCATCTCCAATAGTGGCTAATAATCCTAAGCCTCTTTATAGTCACTAAGATGACTAGCCTACCGTATGCTCGCTAAATCTACCTACTCGAGATGTACCATCGATTAAACATATAACTGAGCAAGCTCTCATATCAATGATCATCTTAGATTACGTGTATCATCTCATCACTCCTAATGTATTCACTGCGTCGAGTCTCATCTGTCAGTAAGATCCTACCGTGAAGATAGAATAACGTTATCCACTCAGTTACTTTAGCTAATATGTCGCATTCACCGCAGCAATAGTTCCGACGTAGATACTTCATAATCGCACGACTTGTATACTATTCACTAATCATACTGGCTGTTAGCATCTATCTCTACATGTCTCAACATTCAACACCCCTTTAAACGCCTGCTACAATCACAGAGATATGCATCATAGCTCACATAGGATTCAATAGCAGAGCAGGCACTACATAATCCTCCCGATCACACCCTCTCCCTAACGATCCCACAAAACACGATCACTTCTACTAATCTACAACAACCGACGACACATCCAGTACTAGCAGCCACGAGTATATATACTGACACCGTATCTGCAAGCCCTAACGCTATATCATCTCCGCCACCTCTGTACGCCTCCAAGCAGCTCATCACTACTATCTGTGCAATTCATACTAGTACTCGCTCCTGTACTCACATGGTCTATTCCCCCTACAATGATCTCATGATAGAACGATACGCACCTCTCCGATGCCCATATCACATAAGTGAGCCCTCAGAACCTATAGATCCGTAAACCAGCATTGTGATAAGCGACCCCTTTGAGTCACTACATCTGGCAAGTAAATCTACGTATGTAGAGTATAACTACACAATCTCACTTCGCCTCGCTATGACTAATAATCCATCATTTTACTGCATCTCCGTAGCCACGTGTGCGTGATAGAAAGCGCTATACCTCATTTGATTACACTTCTTCTACATACACACTATACCTAATTCAATTTGTACGCCCCACTCAGCACTACAAATATCTTCTAACATTCATACGGTAAACACATCGGGTACAATGCTCTCCACTCCGAGTTCTACAAATCAAGCGCTTAATAACAGTCGATAATATGCAACGAATTCATCTGATATGGACTATTACCACTACTATCTACTCAGCCCATCATTACCGCCTAGCCCTCACTACATCAACATAACTCCTCTCACTCTGTGCTGTGTCCGAAATCTAAGACAGAACTAAATGGCTCAAATAAGGAGTAACCTCTACTTCGCCCACATTCCAGTGACATTGACAGCCATCAATAAATCACACTATAATCTATACCGATACTACATCTATTGACTCCACATCTAATCTTCGCTTCATAACTAATCCTTCTCATCGTCACAACATAACACACGCAGTGCAAGATCGTACTAACATCATTAATCACTACTAGTCAATTGACCCTATAGTTTCACACGTGAACAGTGAGCACCGTGCACTAGATAGCTCTGCCATTATGTCCCGCTAGCATGCAAGCAATCAGCCCGGACAAATATATACCGCCAGCACCAACATTTATATGCTCTATCCTCTCCCTGATTCTACGTGTGGTGCTCAGTCGCGGGAATACCTGCTACTACCATACTAATGCTCCTAACACAGCTAGCAACCGCAGAAATAAGGTACACTGCCTCTGCTGTAGGCATCACATATCACGTCAACCTCCCTACAACCACCATAGTCCTCCTCAAGAAGTATCCGATAAGGATGCAATGAGACTCCATCCCAATCGACAAACGTCGACATATAATCGACAGCTAGAGCGAGACCTAGTACTGTACAGTAGCTCACGTTCACTATCAGCTCACGACTCACGATGTGAATCTCTATACACTATACGACGATATCCTAGACAATCCTAATGCATTAGACATACTCATCAGTGATTTACCCGCTCTAATTACCTATAATCCAACGACGTATATACACGTCACACACGCTCGGACTGAACAGATTCTAACTTAACCATTCACTTCCGTATCATGAATGTCAAAATCACAAATCTTATAACTACTATGTATATCACCTACTAGCACTAGTAGACCTTCAGCAGCTAGATAATTACTACTGATACCAACTCTCTGTATCAGTCAGCTACAAGAGATCAACATACTACCCTCAAATCTAACAATGCATAATGAGATCGATATAAGAGCCTGTTCCATCTCACAAAGTCGATCCTACCTCAGCTATCCGATCTGAATCTAAAACTGTACTGTGATACATTATATATAAGATAATAGCTATAGCTAACCAGAAGCCAACTCACTAACTCATCACTTATCCAGATATCGACACCACGACCCAGTATCTAGCTCGAATACAAAAGATCCAGAATCTTCAACCAAGCGAGTAAGCACAGTCCGCCCCTTCCCATCGATAAGCCTATCCGATGACATCTGAGAACAAGAGTGATGTAATTTAGTGAATAAACAGAGCTGCGTCTGTAGCCGTACTACTCGCACTACCTGGCAGAAACCATCAACTTGCACGCATCAAGGACAAAAACTATCAGATGCATAAAGCCGCTAACACGTTACAGAACCGTCTCTCGTAAACGTGACCCCTCATACCAGATTGCAGCAGGCCCACAACTTGCACTCTTCATCTACCTAGCTCAAGTCGATTAGGTTGTTTATAAATGGTCATCTAAGCCGGAGCTGTTCGTCTGACCCGATTAGTGGTTAAAGTGTGATTTCGTGGGTATGCTATCATCAACCGCCCTAGAATCTGAGCGACTCCCCTTATGCCCGTAATTCTTTCTCTCAGCATCAATTCATACCGACACTTAAGAGGCTTAAACATATTTCTACTATCGACCGAATGCCGGCTCATACTAACTGGCGACAGCTTGACCAAGGTGCGACTCAGAACCAAGAAGTACAACGCTACATAAACGTCAACTCCGTGACACCCTCTTACCACTTCCTACCCTTATATTTACACTCCTACTCCGATTGGTTCAAGTTAGCTGATCTCCACCACCGAAACATCGTAAACCTTCCCGAGAGCGACATCATCAGGACATATACGCTCACTAGCTCACTCTTCCGTCTTACCAGCTATCTACAGCCTCCATAGTTCTATATAGTCAATAATAGCTGACCCGAGATCTGTCTGTAGCTAATCCTCGCAAATTTTAATACGATCGTAATATCGAGGAATCAAAACAGGCGCGACCGAAGACAATCAGCAGTCACTTTAGATAAAAGCATAGCATCATCGCTAGCTCTATCTCTGCACATACAAGATCGCGTGCTACGACTATGACTATATCCGAATAACCACCTGACGACACGCATCCTCAGCAGCCGAGCAACCACGTTGCATTCATTGTAATGATCAGTCCCCGCATACATATCGCAACCACCTCAGAACTACTAGACTGACCTAACCGCAACACCACCAAACCTATGACGCGGATATAACTAACTAACTAACATACATTTCAATGAACCCTGCTCTAATCTCACAATAAAGTCTCATACTCGCATATAGACTCCGACTCTACTCAATAACGCAGCATGAATCATCCCACAGATATACAAACATAACGCAGATGCACTCTGTCAAATAACAGTAACTACTACACTCCAGCATATGCATCATGAGATCCGGTAGTACTAATCCAGCTCGTAATCCCACGTCATTACACCAATACAATCCACCAATACCAGCATTAGTAGTCCCCAGTATTATATATCATCTCATCGGTATCTCATCGATCACGTAGTCGATACACACTCGCGCCATCATAGTGGTGATGCCTCCCTGTCTTCGGCATCCGCCCTCCATACACGTGAAGTCCTCCTCCAAAGTCATCGCTATAACTATTTAATGTACTCATCCGCAAAAATACGCAATCCCCGGAATCACTAATCCTAAAACCTTGTCCACCTCTCAGTCCACTCTCTCAGCACAAATATCTCACTAATACCAAGACTCCGCTAACGTCGATATATCCTATACACAAGAATAAAATACGCAAGGCCCGACTACTTACTAGCGTCGCACACTCTCAGTTCCATAAGACACACCTAACGCTCATCAACTCATTGTTACACTCGAAGCTTACTCCTCAAGACTAAGCAAAAGAAATGGCACTCGACAGAGCTCCTAGCGCACAAGCAAGACTACGAAACTGTCTACATGTGCGTCGCTAAAAATATAGTATGAGCTCAGAAACGAACAAGCTCTGTAGGCATGCATACAGTCGTACCTTCTAATCTTATGAAGGTAATGTCCGCGTCTAACGGTAATGTCCCCACCCATCATCCCACATTACCCCAAGCTGAACAAGACTAAAACCGTATCTTAATCTGAAGCGATTGACAGCTCAGCGAATCTCAGCTCCTAGACACCCAAGAGTACTTACCCGGAGTATCCAGTTATGACAAGACATAGAGAATATTACCACACAGCACACATATACTGCCATCTACACCTTACAGATCTTCCTGAGACTACATGTCCACCATCGGCACTCATCACGATAATGACACTACTCTACCGCGCCTAATGCGCATAACTAATGAGCGCGACATCTGAAGCAAACAAAATCGCCAAGCGACTAACACGTGATACATTACTGTTGAGACACGAACAATTCCGTCATGGAACAAGACCTCGCATAACACATATACACATCTCTCCTTAGTTATAACGATGATGATATCTGCCCGCCAAGGTAAATAATAGCGCAGTCCCATCTAGTCTACAACTACAATATGTATACGATACTAGATATCGAATAAAGTCTTCTATCACCACCTAATATAGTCCCGAAAGTCACTGACATCAGTTATACCTCGGTCCTACTAGCTCTAAGACACACACCATCATACACTGGAGCATAAACATCTACGTATCTCAGTAAAATGTGCTGTGTTACAGAGGAACGCCCTGTAAGTATCAGTAACTACCCACAAGACCCTTATAATCTACATCAATTTCAAGAGAGAGCCTGGATAGTATGAGTCAACTCATATATAAGTAAGTGCTAGCTAGCAAATACCTGTTAAACCAGATATCGGTCGTTCCAATTGTACGAAGAAACAATACTACAGATCATATGATCAGCAGATTATACATAATCAATTCTGCTTAGTCAAGGCATAATCATATACTCATCTCAGCGAACTATCTCCCATGTAAACACGCTGTACTATAACGAATCGCCTGACAAAACGACCGAGTGTCTATTCCATTGTTAGTACTCTATAAGCTCGTCAGATGCTGTAGCGTGTATAGCACGCTGAAGGGTCGACGCGTACTCTGCAACTCGTACATCGTTCGAGTAGTAACACAGGCGCTACTAAGTGCGCAGCACGAGAAAGCACAGTGCGGCCTACACACTTAGACAGATACATATTACCTATAGATGTTGGATCGCGTTTTGGTTCCTTCTGCAAGCTCAAGGGTGGTTTTTTGATTCGACTTGGTATCCTTTTCTAAATTATGCTGGCTTTCTTTTCGAGCTTTGTATCACTGTTTCCCTATGCTGGTTTCTTTTCCGCCCTGCATTGGCATAGTGCCCACCAACTTACATTCCCAAATCCATCTTGGGATAAAAAAGATAGACTAACTAAGAACACAGAAAGATATAAGTAATAATAATGTGCTATCATTCATTATCTAATTTCTCTTGATTAATGAATAATTATTCTGTTGAAGATGTCTGGTATGATTTTATTCAGCTTGATCTTGAATAGGATATTCCTGCATGCGTTAATTTTCAAGGTAATATTTTAATGTAATTTAATATATAGTTATAACAGATTTTAATTATAAATATTTAACAATTTAATATTACTAGTTGAAGGAGCCAGGTGGACAGATACGTCCATATTCTCTGTTTTATTAGTTAGTTCTTTTATTTTGATAGAATAGCAGATATACTGGTAATCTATGCAATTCATACGATTATTCTCTTATGAGTTTCTGGTTGGTAAGTTTTCTTGAATTATCTCGGCAAAATAATAGTCAGAAATTGTTAGTGACGACGAAATGCAGATTGAGGAAAAAGAAGTAATTGGTGCCCGGATTTATACGAAGACTATGAACATCTAACTCTCCATCATTCCCATTCACATACATTTGTATACATAATATCAGTCGAAAATGATATAGTGTTATGATATTGTAGTCTCTTCTTAATAAAGTTTTCTTCATAATTTACTTCTCACAAAAAAGTAGAAGTATGCCAAACTTAACATATCCCTCATAAAATGGCAGATATCCGAGAATACAATTGGGGCAGATTTATGTCCATATAATCTCAGTTTGTTCTCTCTGATTACCATCCAACTTTACTAATAACCGATAGCGAACAACTAAAGAGCATCAGATGGCTTATGTGATGCTGTGATGAAGATGGTAGGGTGTGGTGTATTTCAGGCTAAAATGTCTTTAATAATGGAGATTTCATTCATCAATTTCTATGTCGAGTTCTAAGGCATCTCGATTCTTTAGTAGCTAAGAGCACTACCTCCTTTTCAGACACTTCTGTTTTTTCGTTGGGTTTCTGGTTTCTTACGTATTCCTTGCTAATTTTAATCTCTTATTTAAAAGCTTGCGTCTTTGGAAACCTGAAGTTTTTGTAAGGTGTGAACCTGTGTGTGTTTTATTATATTTCCTGAGTGGTGAGATAGCAAAAGTTCTCTTTGCCATAAGAGCTAGCAGCTGGTTCGACTTCCTGTTTGATCTAAGAGCAAAAGAGTGAACAATCGTTTGCTAATGTGAAAAAATTTTAGCAATCGGTTCGCAAACTGACTTCCAGCTCACCAATACTCCATCGTAGAACAAAGCTCTGCGATGTGAGTGGTGGTAACAGGAGAAAAAAAGTTGATAATCTCCCAATCATTATAATGATGGAGTATAAAAGGATCAAATACTAATCCGTGTATGATTATGGGATACTTCGGACACTTTTATCCCGACAACTATAAGGAATATCTTGATGTAGAAGCCAGAATTTCAAACAGTGGAAAAGTTCCCCTTAATATAAAAGAAGAAATTAAGTACGGAAGATTACGATACACTTTCTGGTGATTGTTAGTCATGAGGGAGTTTGTGTTGTGATGCTGGTGAGGGTAGCTTTAGTAAAGATCAAAACTAAGAATATTTTCCATAGAGAACGTGCCAATAGAATTAAATGCAACGGAAATGAGTATATAGAGATGATTAATAAAAAGCTTAATTATTTTGATTTTTTCATACTCTGAAGTGTTTAATGTTATACTTTTACCCCAAGGTTTGATTACAAACATCCGACCAATAATCATATCTCTCATTTATTTTTGCAGGTTGTAATTTGTCAGATGTACTCTGCTGCTCCATTAGTCATCGAGAAGACAGAGACCCATCAAAACCAATCATGAAGTTTATTGTAGATTTTTTTAAATGATGAAATCTTGTATATTCAAATTCATAATGTATTTTTTAATATTTTGTTCTTAAGGCTAGTGATCTCCCATTGATATATTTAAATGAATAAGAATGTTATGGTTTTACGAGAAATATAACAGTAATGCAGCATTTTATGCCTTTTAAACAATATCTTCTGATTTTTTTTTTCACACAGATTCCTAAATTGTACATATATTTATTTTTTTTGGCGTGTTCATATTTTTGCATATTTTTTTTCTAATCATTACAAATAAATTATATTCTAAACCAATTTTTATGGTTTTAAATTTTAAACCTAAAAACAAACGCTCCAAAAGTTTGTCTTTTTCATTGTAAGTCAATTTTACTGCTTCTCGTGAAATGCAAAGTAAAGCATAAGGCCTCACTGAATGAAAATGAAAATTTCATCAATTTCCATTTAAATCATGTTAGTTCGACTAAGATATCCTTAAAATGTCTAATACACTTTTGTTTAATCATGAGCTTTTCTTTCTATATGAAAGTTATTGTGAAAGGAGATTAAAGACCTTTTCGAGATGCAATAAAATTTGGAGGTACTCCAAAATTAAAGGTCAATATGCCCCTATGCACAGCGCTTGAAAGAATGTGAAAGATGATGATGAAAATAGGAGATCTTGTATTCCAGCCTTTGTCAATAGGTCAGATGAAATAATGGGGCATAGCAGTTAGGTCTAGGGTCATTGTATTGAATAGAGAGGATAAGACTGTGTGGAAAAACTAGTCACGCAAGCTGTCTTCAAAGGTGGAGGTATGTGACTAGAGAGTCGAGAAGAAGAACAGGATCCGTTGTAATCGCGGTAATAAGATTTTCAAAACTATTCAATTAATAGCTAGAGTCACAGAGTTGGTTGGAAGATTGATGCGGCAGAGCCTTTGACTTCAACCCCAGTTATGGAAATTCTTAACACTCCTTTGAACTCTCAACTACTTTGAAGCCTTAGTGAGAGAAGTAATGATACTTCAAAGAAACCCTCACACATACTCTTTTTCTTCAGCTTTGTGTTTTTGAAGACATTCTGTAGAGTTTATAATATTTGATTTTGTTATGTAATATTAGGACTATTTATAATGCAAGGATACACTTTTTAGTTTATATTTATTTTTGAATGATCTGATAAATCTGCTAATTCAAATCTTCCCTTGACGTTTGAAATATGTAACTGTCCAGGGCCCGCCTCAATGTTGTTTGATTTTCCAGCCAGTGTGCCGCTTCTTTGTGAGCGTGGTTGGTCCGATATGACTGACTAAAATATTATATTATACTTTATTATATATATAATATATATATTTATATATATATTATTAATATATAATATATATTATAGATATATTATATATATATATATATATATATATATATATATTATATATTATATATATATAAGGGTATACATAAGCTAGTGCTCCTACCCAATATTTTTGAGTCTTTTGATAAAATAAATTAAATGCGATAAAGTTAACTAGAACTAATTACACAATTTTATTTGAAAGTTGAAAAAAGACAATGATTTATAAATAATTTAAAGAAAAACATAGATTTGCTAGAGCGAGTATAATTAAATTTCATTTGGAATTTGCCTTCCTACTCTGTTCTTAAGAGTAAATTTTAGGCTATCGGCGTAACAAGATTTTTCATATTCATATAATATATATAGGCCAGGCAGACATTATCACTTCTTCGCTGTACGGAATGAAAAAAATACGAGATACACGGGAACGAAATAATTTTTCGTTCAAGGCGGAAAAACGTTTACCGAAGAAAATTTGAATAAGGAATTTTAGAATTTTCTCTCTCTCTCTCTCTCTCTCTATCTTCCTCTCTCTTCCTCTCTCTCATCTTCTCTCTCTCTCTCATCTCTTCTCTTTCTTCTCTCTCTACTCTCTCTCGTCTTCTCTCTCTCTCTATCTCTCTCTCTCTGTCTCTCTCTCTCTCTCTCTCTCTTACTCTCTCTCTCTCTCTCTCTTCTCTCTCGTCTCTCTCTCTCTCTCTCTTCTCCTCTCTATCTCCTCTCTCTCTCTCTCTCTCCTCTCTCCTCCCTCTCTCTTTCTCTCTCTCATCTCTCTTCTCTATCTCTCTCTCTCTTCTCTCTCTCTCTCTTCTCTCTCTCTCTCTCGTCTCGTCTTTCTCTCTCTCTCTCTCTCTCTCTTCTCTCTCTCTCTCTCTTTCTCTTAAATATATTATATAATATATATATTTCATATTATATTTATATTGATAGGAAAGTATGCAAAAATATGTAGAGATAATTTATAATTTATAGTATATTTATATTCATAATATATATATATATCATCCTACCCAAGTATAATCTTCATGATTGGTAAGCACTGACATATATATATATATATATAATATATATTATATATATATATATATATATTTATATATAAATAATATATATATACTATATTTTATCTATATATTCTATAATTTTAATAATATTCTTTATATATATATATATTATATTATATATTATATATAGATAGTATATATTTTATATATATATATATTTATTTCGCAGCCGTCATTTTCCTACTTACGATCATAACACCTTCAAAGATTTATCCATATTTTCGAATTTCCCAAACTTTAGTATGTAACTCTATTTTTCTCATGTTTCTACAAGAATGAATGTGGTCTTCATATATTTAGATTTTTGATTACGTTAATACTAGGCTTATAAGTGCAAAAGATGTGTACTGTTGTTTGTTTTTTTTTTTTTTCACTTGAAAAGTCATTACTTTGTTAAAAACCTCTTTTGACGTTTCGACAATATGTATGCGCAGGACCCGCCCCATGGGTGTGATTTTTTCAAGCGCCAGTGTGGCGCTTTGTACCGTGGTGGGTCTGTTACACTGACTCAAGAAATAAAAAAGTTATGTATATATTAATATTATATACTATTATATATAATAATATATAAATATATATATATATATAATATTGATTATATGGTATATATATATTAATAGTATATATTACTATATGATATATACTATATTACGTATTATTATATATATATATAATATATATATATATATGTGAATATATTAATATATAGTGATATATTATATATAATTTTATAATATATATATATTATACTATATATTATTTTATATATATATTATATATATACTATATATTATTATATATATAATATATATATAATATATTAATATATTATATATGATATTATATAATATATATATAGATATTATATGTATAGTTATATATATATATATTATATATTATATTATAGTATTATATATATATATATTATATTAATATTATATATATTTATTTTTCTTTTTTTTTTTTAAGTGAGTGAGTGTACAGGAACCAGCAATATTAGTGTAGATACCGAGTCAGAAAACCAACTACAAGGGCAACTCCTAAACAGGAACGCAGTTGGAAACGGGGAATGGCAATTAATTAAATCCTATAGGCAGGAGTAGTTCCGAAGAAAGTAAAGATCGGTACTGTGGAATAAAGCGATTCGACAATATATATGAGAGGCGGAATTGGACAAGTATGGTGTGTAACAAGGGGAAAAGCGGTACTCTGGAAAGCCCAAAGGAGCAACAATCCACGAGGAAAGATGGCGTACGAAAGTAACTTGCGAACGGCAGAAGGAATAAGGGGGATGCTTCATTGCTAAAGATAGCTATGTGTTACATTAAGTATGGCCAATCGCAAACAGCCAGGACCACTCACTAGGTGCCGATCCGGATTAAGACGAAGGCCAAATCCAAGGAGCGACTTTATGACAACGCAGTTTGCACCATCGAATGATCCTCCGACCAACACTTTGCCAACAAGCGAGGAAGCCCTGTTTGAGTCGGTAGGAGAAATCAGCAGCTGGGAGTGTTCCAGCAGAAGATGGCCACAGGTAAGTATCGTAGACAGGTAATTTTGCAGGTGGCGGCGAGAATTGGCCGCTATTGTCAGCATTCGATAACCAGGATACCCAAGTGAGATGGAACCCAGAAAAATGTCAAATGCTTGCGTCTTGCTTGCAGATAGAGAGAAACCGTTGGATGGGGTAAACCAATGGATGTCTGGTCTTTCGATTTTGTAGTGCAAGAAGAGCACTCTGCGAGTCAGAAAAAAATCGTATACGTGTCAGAGCAGATCTAGTTTCAGATTCCTATTAATAGCACAAAGTCAGGCAACAACTCGTAACGTAACGACGGAAATCGTCAGAAGGAGGTTGGGATACATTAAAGTCCGGAAGAACCAACTGATGCACACAACACAACCTCTCGCTGGAGTGGTTGCGTAAGATGTCCATGTTCCATGAAAGCCAGGTGAGACAGAAAGGAAGCCTTCAGTAGAGATGGGAGGTCTCCGGATTTAGATAAGGCAGACAACCTCATGCACACCACAGGGGCGGATACAACCAATAAGGGCAGACATCATCGTTAGGTCGAAATTGTTTAAAACAAGCCCACAGGGATGCGGAGAAACGGAAAGAGACGCACAACCTCAGCAAAAACTGCGATAGGCAGGGCTACGAGAACCTCAGTGATGAGAGGAGTCAAAGCCGATGGCTTGGGGATTTGTAGGCGGAGAAACAAGAAGCACATTAGAAATTCTCTCCATAAAGACAGGGGCATCACCCCAGCCTCCACCTCCAGCAATCCTTTGGCGAAGAACGAGACGCCCCAAGAGATACCCGCAGACTCTCATTCTGTATCGGGTCGAGAAGGCGCAAGTATGCCGGAGACATCTGTCAATATATCGCACACGCATAATCCAACTATCTGACCAACATGAGCAACAGACGAAGCATGACCTTACGATAGAACCCAGATGTAGATGTAAGGTGAAGTTAGAGGTCACATGGCGGCGCAGTAAGTTGTTCAGATTGAAGGATATGAGGAAGATAATGTCAGGCGGAGATCAATAACAGACCCTGAAACTCACCTCCGACACGGGCGGATGGGGAGACCATATCAAGGAGCAAGGGAGACAATTCACTCTTCGAACGCTTTACCACCTTCTGGAAAAGGCACGGTCTTGTTAGTGACGGAAAAAGTAAACCCCGTTCACACCACGAAGTCAACCCATTGACGGCCAGATGCATCTTGACGTTCCATGCTGAAGTTTGACTCTAAGAAATACACGCCAGTCGTCACATAGGAAGAGCACGAACGGAAGATGGAGAATGCTAGCAATGAACCAATTAGAAACCGACAGCAAAAAGCAGAACGCTGAGTTACCATTTCCCTTGCGGCCCCTCGACCATGTCAAAAATGACGAAACAGAAGTAAGTACCACAGCGAGCCCGAAAGTCGACCCGACATGAGACTGAAGATAGGGGGAAAGCTGTCTCTAAGGAATCCAGCGAGGTGCAAGTTATGGGAACTCCCAATTTTCCATGTGGAAATCGTAGCCTTCTTGAAGATCGAGAAAAATCTAGGACCATTTTATTATAGGAGAGAAAGGACCTCCGTGATATAGTTGTCCAACCGAGAGAAGAAGGTTCCTGTGTGGATCGCTGATTCCGGAACACAAATTGGATGGCGAGACAAAAGACGCAGGGCTCTCGCAGAGGTCGGGGAGGAAGGACGATGTGGCCAACATCCTCTCCATCAGCTTACAGGTGTGACAAGTTAGAGAAAGGGACGATGAGTTGTTGCCATTGTAGGTCCTTTTGGTTTGAAATGGGAAGAGTATAAGCCGTTACCAAATGGGGGTGATGACCACATCCACCAAGACTCAATTATATAAAAAGATGAGGAGAACAACCGAAGCAGTGGCATTGGGAGATGGCGTACATGTTGGTAGGAGATCCTTACAGGGTCAGGCGTCTCATTCCTTGGCCAAGGCAGAGAGCTCTGAAATCCCCCTCGGTGAATAGTCGATTGTAGAGGATTCATCACCAGAAGGACAAGAAAGATCGAAATTGAGTGCAGGCGCTGCCAGATTCGATCAGGGAAAAAGGTTTCATGGTTACGAGAATCGCTGCAGCAAGTTAGGCAAAAGGTAAACCAGCTCATATGCACCCATACCGACGGCGAAATATCACAACAAACGGAGTGCGAGGCCATAGCTGATGGGCCGTTGGTGGCTCGTGTAGTGCTTACAAGAAATTATGCGTAGACACCATACACCGAAGACAATGACGTAGATGAAGTTGACCGTGGAACGTGAGGTTCGAAAAACTGTTTCTGTCCTCTGTTTCAGAAACGAGATCGAACAAGCAAGCAGCCTTAAAGGGATCAACGTAAACTGCGGCAAGGTGTTCTCTTGTACCAGCGATAGAGTTTACGTTACACTGCACGATAGCCCGAGACCCATCTGCGTTCGACCACGGTGCAGCACGGGAACATGCAGAAGAGCGAGAGATATGGCTTCATCGCCTCCAGGAAACAACATCGCAAAATAAGTTTAACGCATCCGCAGGGGAGGAAAGACGTCAGTGCGAGAGGCAGGGGGACGTATGTTGGCATCGAGAAAAGGAGGACGATAGCCATGTATAACGCCAGCTGGTATAGAGGCGTTTGGAGAGATGATCAGGTCAAGAGATGTAAATGTAAATAGGTACATAGGGATCGAACTGACCACATAAGGTAAAGCGAACTGTCCACGAATATTAGTCAATGAACGAAAGAGAAGCATAAGGAGATGTCTAAAAGAGGAAGTTACGAGTGTCAAACTTTCGAAAAGTGGTAGCTGCATGTTGAGGCACCAACGAAAAAGTTCTGTTGGCACCCAACAGCAATCCCGCTTAGGGGACGGAACAAGTCACCACATGGCGTGGCAAATATTGAGGTCCCCCAAAATCAACAGGCGGATGGGAGTTTCAAAACAGTCGTAGAAGATCTCTCTCGTGTACTGTAAACTAGTCGCAAGGATATACAGAACACAAAGGTAAACCGGGAAAGAGGTGACCGGGCAGCTACGTGTGTAAACACGAGTATGGAACATGGCGGCAATATGGTGGACAAGGAAAACCGAGCCCTGATTTAGTGGAACAGAATCGCCGCACAACCCCTATCATTAGCGCCACGATTTTGGGAAGCGAGAGGCAACCTGTATTTGAATGGCAGTTGTAATTCTTGGAGGCAGATAGCTTTGGTATGCATGGTAAATAAGTTACCAACTCTTCGAAGTTTGGAAGGTAGTAGACCAGGGCAGTTACCATTGAAGAAGAGAAGGACTAAAGCGATCAGTCAGCAATACCAGGTCTGTTACAATCGTTGCTATGCGGTGGGCATCAGCTTTCTTTTTAGAAGCACACGACGATCAAAGGCGCGGGCTACTAGATGGCCCACGAGGATACGCTTTATAACCCGGTGGAAGAGAGGTCATGGAGAATTGACACTGGAGGTTTATCTTGAGATAGAGATTGGTCGCTCCTCCACTGCGGGAGAGGACCGTCAAAAACACGAGCCAAACCAGCCTATACATAGAGGGTCTCGGCTAACGTCGGAAGGTGGAAGCAACAGCGACCGGTGCAGAGAGGTGACTCTCAGCGGGGGAGGACAGGAAAACCAGCATCGTACCGGGGCACGGGTGGAAGGACAGGTATAGTTCACACCGTGAAGATCGGTTACAGATGGAAGGAGTCTACAAACAGGGAGGCAGAGGAGAAAGGAGGATGGGCGAAGGAGGCATGAGAAATAGTCCACAAAGTTCAGGCGTCCTGCGGAAGTCAGCCCAGAGAAGGACAGTAGAGCGGCAGGAGAGGTACAAGTGGGTATTTCCCAATAGGCTCAGGAATCGGCCACCCGACAACAGGAACAGATCGGAGCCACCGTGAGGAGAGCAAATGAGTATTAGAGGGAAACCCTTACCCCTAACGTAGGGGATTTGGGGCTGGACCCCAATTGCTGGAACCTTGCAGGAAGATGTAGAGTCGGGGTGGCTAACGATTATTGGTAATATCAGAAGTGGCTCGAGAATCGATTGAATAAGGAAGGAGAGGTCGGATGCAGAAGCAAGGCCCGAGAAAACATCTGATATAGCTGAGCAGACGGAGGTTGCTTTCAACCTCACATGGCGATTCGAGCGACGGGAACGTTTGAGTGAAAATAGGGGGAACAGTCGGACGGCAGAAGGTGTGATTTATGAACACGTCGCCAAGTAGTGAACAAGAGTAGGTTGAGCGCTCGCAGAAGGAGACGAGACACGTTCAGGAGAGTCCTCAATATACTGGAGAAACGTTCCAGCGGTTTCCCAGGAGACACGGGAGCCTAACGTTTACGTGATACAAGCGTCAAAGAAGAGTCATCATCGAGTAGTAACGCAAGGGAAGCTTCCAAATCAGGGTAAGAATCAGAATTGAAGGAGAGAATAACCCTGGGGTAGCGAATGACTTCAGACGAAGCCATATTACCATAGGAAATGATTGTAGGGAAAGGGAGTTACATGAGCGACAGTACGAATCAGTCTGAGAATGCGGGCGTTTGATTGGCAAGTGGAAACTGTTAATACCAGTAGTGGTTTCGGTATCTGATCTAGAGAGCTGCGAATTTCGTGGAGGCGCAGGAAAGCGATTGGAAGGTTGGGCGGGATGCCGGCCTAGTCGCAGTACCAGCAAATGAGAGGGGTAGATGTGAAGATTTTCTCTGCGCGACGAGAGGCTCTCTGACGGTCGAGTTGGTATAGATGCACTGCTCAAGAATTTCACTTTCAAAAACAAAGGTGGGACAGTTCATAGAATGACGGCGATGAGCCCTTGCATTCAGGCAGCAGACGGTGTTGTTCGCACGGCGTGTGAGTGTCACCACAACCTCGGAGAATGAATGGGGAGATTCTGCAATATTTTTGAGGTGATCAAATTTTTGCATTTGAGAGATGTCCGTGGGTGCGGATGTATGGGCCGAATCGAAGTGGAGGTGAAACAATTTACTTGTGGATGGAATGGTACACCTAAAAGTTGATGAGCGAGGATTGGACACTGGAGGTTCTTATAGGGAGGGAACCGGTAGACTTTATACGGAATGTCCCTACTTAAACAATGTCAAGAATGGCGTCAGGATCATGGAACGAATTCCGGAGCATACTGTTCTTTAGTGTATTTGCGGAATGTTGGCGTGAGACAACGGTGGTAACCATTATGACAAGAAGCAAATAACTGATCTGATGTGGGGAGGCGCAACGAACGAGTAGGACCATTCCTCATGGGCATCCTGATATCGGTGTTACTAAAGAACGTAGGTCCAACGCGTCCACTGGGACGAGATTGGGTGAAGCTACGAGACATGATCTACTTTGGCCCTGAATGTTTCCTGTGTGAATTAGATAAAGTAAAGATAAAGTGAGGAAATTCGCATTTTACTGTCTGTTAACCAGTGGATGGGTCCGAGAATGGAGCACTTCAATAGGTCGAAGGCGTTTGGTAGCGGTGGCGGGCCCACGGGTGAGGAGAGCCAGATTACATTCTGGCGAAGCGCACGAGAGAGGGTAACACGGTACAGAAGGGCGGCAACAGGTCACAGGAAATGAGGAGGTTGTGGACTAATAAAGGCAACAATAGAGTAGAAACCTCTAGCTGAATGAGGGGATGATAAGGGAATGTATTTAAGAGAATTATGGACAGAATTAACAAATGAATTGATAGAGATAAGAGTGAAAGTAGACAGTAAAACACTGGTAAGTGCTTTAGGGTCTACATCAGGTGTATTGAATAAAAGATTGAGAATGATATAGTTGTTTAAAAGAAAGTTGGAAAAGGAAGAAATAAAAATATTGATATGGATACCTACGGAGAACAAGTAGAGACAGATGTGTTAACAAAAATAAGTAATGTGAAACATATTAACAAAACATAGAAAGGGGAATAAAGAGTAAAAGAAGAAGAGGAAAGAGAGGAGAGAAAAAGGGGTAAGATCGATTTTTTAGGTACGTGTTAGAAACAAAAGAAACAGATAATGAAGTAAGTGGGGAATAAAAGGGAATTCAACGGACAAGGTTAGTACAACTTAAACCCTGATAAGTGGGGTTATAGTTCAATAAATATAGGGAATTAAAACGGTATTTCTTATCTGTGTCAGGGAATGGATAAAATGTTAAATCCAAAATCAATGAACCTATTAATTTGTAAATAATAAGAAGTAATAATAAATATGATACGTAGTATTAATAATAAGAAGAAACTTATTATAAATAAGTTGTAATAAAAAGAAATGTTCAGCTAAATCATTAGATGTTAAAATAGAAAGAGAGAAGAGAAGGGAACCTGAATTTTGATGAAATATTATTGGCTCTTATTAAGTATTAATTGTGTATTCCTATCTGTGCGTGTGTTTTGTACTGATTCTAATTTCTGATAACGAAAAACAACTAACATCATTAACCGAAAGTTTCAAACTTTCGAGGGTAATATTGATCACTCCTTATAAGTATAACTGAGGGTTACCATACTAAAAGCTAACTAATCCTAAAAAGAAGATACGTTATGAACCATACTAAATTATTTCTAATATAAATTGTAAATTTTTCATGTGCTTTTTAAAAATCTAGTGTACTAAAATATATGATTCATTCTCTAGTTTTTTGAGGTAAAGGCCATAGCGGCTACTACCGCAGTCGGAATATTAGTATAATGTCATTAAACATGGCGAGACAAAGTTTTAAACGCTGTGCTTTATCGTTTATACTGACCAAACCGACGTCCAAAAGTGTTACGAAACGTCGAGGCTCGAGGATCTAATTTGGATAAAAATTATTATAACTCAATATATAGCACTCTCATGCTCGTTACACTCTTTTTCTTCTAGTTGTATTATACTTAATAAGTCTCTAATAGATTAGGAAAAGGACGAAGATAATCGCCGATAACGATAAGTAATAATGTTAAATCAGAAAAAAAATATTTAGTTCGAGATCGACAATGAGGCGTAATAGTTGGAAAGCAAAATATAGTATAAAAATAAAGAAACACCATATTACTCTAATTATTATCGATATGTCATTTTTCCTTATTTAACTATTATCTATTATCTATTAATTATTGGTATAGTATTAATTGATCATTGATATATCTGATTATTCTCAATTATTATTTACTTCTATTATTACTACTTATTTTATATATCACTATTATAATATTAATAATGTTAATTATATAATTCTTATCATATCTACCTATTAATCTATCTATTTTATTTATATCTTCACATTTAATATATTATAATACTTGTGCATGGTCAAGTTAGCATCTTATCTGGACGATTCAGTAATTTATATATATACTAGGGTTTCATATATGGTTTAGTACATACTTTGCTTGTATTACGTTTGATTGGTGAATTTTCATATTATTATTCACAATCTGATTTAGGGCTGTGATGATTTCATCCGCTACTTATCCTCCTTTTGTATTTTAATATATTCTACTATAACTTATTTTCATGTGTGTCTAGTTATGTATTGATATTTTGATTTATTGATCTCTACATATTATTAATTTATCTTATTTGTCTTCAGTCGTCGCTAACATCTTACTTAGTCAGTCGTTCAATTTACTTCAACTACTAGTTGAGTATAATCTCATTAATTTAATTTCACCTCATATGTCTATTATATAGTGAATTATACTATATACTATTAGCCCTATCTATGTGCATTTATTATTTCAATGATTGCAATTATTGATTAGTTTATCATCAATTGCATCTTTATTCATTACTCATTACTATTAGTCATATAACAATAGAGTGTATGTTAATAAAGAGCAGCGTTCCACTTTCGCCGGGGTCCCAATTCTTGTCTGTCATATTTACATTAATTATCGGTTTTCCTAAAATCGGCCCCTCTCCGGTCTCAGTTGATCCTCTTGGCGTTGTACTCTTGTTTTGAAGACAGATTACTGATCGTGTGTGCAATTAGTCCGTGGCACTTTCGAATTTCGTGATGATAATTCTCGAGCCCCCCGGCCGGTCCCTGCTTATTCTCTGCAGTTCACTACAGCGACGTTTGGCTAGAGAGAGCTGCCTTCGACGAACTGTGAATAGGTTTTTGCATAATCCAGGGAGTTCATACTTTATCGCGTAGGGTTTAGACTTCACCTATAACGTTCATAGGTTTCCTTATTATTATCTAATATATATCATCATACCTCTGGCCATGACAATACCACGATTTTTGACATTTTCGTATGGTAGCACTCTGTCTGCTTATTTATCTTGGGAAGGACTATTGTCGTCAGGGACTGACCTTATTATTTATTTATTCGTCTCTTTACAAAAATGATAAAATATTAGTGGGGACTCGATTCGTAGCAAGAATATCTTTTAAAGTTATAATTCACATATACTATCACTGAGTACCATAGAATGTAACAATCAATTTTGGTTCGGCTCTCTTCACTTATCTCTTTTTTTCGGAGTTTCTGTAGCATTTGCAAGGATATCTTAATCTAATTCTGTTAACCATCACTTACGTCCGTCCCAGTTGACATTTCTATCTCCCCTAGCGCAAGACTCTGCATAGCTGTTTTATTGCCACCTCTTACATCGTTAGCATTTGTCTGTTTCTTGCTTCTTCGCTCGCCACTTTTCTTTTACGGAGTCGGTATTTCCTATCTATCTAGTGGCGTATTCTACATTCTTAACCGTTCTTTCTGCTATCGATTTAACTGATCTTTATCTGATTCTATCTCATTATCTATTGCATTGTCGTGAGCTCTTGATTGGCTATTCTTTATTCTAGTCCTGATCTCGATCTGTTTATGTCTTAATTACTCTCTGTTCGTGTCTATCTGTCTGTCTTGTTCTGATCTGTGTGTCTTCTGCCTGTCACTCTTCCTCTCGCTCTCTCCTTCTGCTTTTCAGTATATCCTCATCTTTCTATGTGGGTCCTCTCTTTATTCTCACTTGCTATTGTTTTCGCTCTTCTTTTCATACCTCTCCTCCTCGGGTCTCCCCTTTTCCTGTCGTCTTCTTTTGGGTGCACGTGCTCGGCCAGCACGAGCCTGTCTGCCCCTTCTCCCTCTCTTCTCTAGGATTATTATATTGTCAGTTTTTGCTCGATATTGGGTCTTTTGTCCCGGCGACCCATTACCCGTCGCGGCTAAAGCGTCTCTTTATGAGATTCTGGTTATTATATCGTTCTCTGTTTCTCGTCTCTTCACAGTAACTTTGCCTTTGGCCCGCCGCGCTTTCATTTAGGGTCCGCTCCAAGCATGCAGTCACTATCATTTGGTCTGGTTGTCCTGAGTTATCATAATACGTAAACTTCTTTGGTCACACATAGCACACGACTGGTAACACTCCGCGTTTGATGGATTGGACGAGTCTTCGAGATTTCTACAATATTTTATTCTATACTTGTCAGGATCTGTCACTACTATCCATTACTTATCGTTTCCCTCGTCCACTTTCCTCATTCCTGACTTTCAAAGTCATTTGATAAGTGTGGGTTCTTCAGTTGTATGATTGAGTGATTTCTGATGATTGTGAAGTAGAAGTTGGAGTTGTAGCTTAGTGAATCAGAAGATGTCAGTGAATTCTGTTGTACTTTATTAAACTTCCATTGATTGGGCGGATGTACTCACGTATCTATTGTCTATGTTTATCTTATCCTACTCTTCTTCTGACTCCCACATAGTATTAGTCCATCTCTCTCCATCTTGGGTCATTTATTCCTCTCTCCACGCCTTCCGGGGTGCGAGGTTTCGTTCGCTTGAGTGCTTTCCTTCTTTTGTTATTTATTGATCTCTGCCAGTGTTTCATGCCACGCATCGCTGGTGTACCGGGGGGGCCAGCGTTGGGTGGGTTTCTTGCAGTTTTTATCTTGGGTTAATGTCCCTTGTCATGTATTTAAAGTTTATTGTCCACTTACCGCAATGGCCCCAGTGACGACTGGTCCGCAGATATGGGGCGGTCATTTATGTACTATACGTATTAATATTTTTTTATTCGCTTTCCCAAGCCTGGACGTCCTATCTTCTGTCTTGTCTATGTACCGTTTTTTTCGCTTCCTGGGGTAGGCCCTCGCGGGGTGTCTGCCACCCTCTTCGCCCGTAGGCCCTTGCCGTTTCATGCCTTCCGGTATACAAAGTAGCATCTACACACCTCATCGGTAACATCCCCTTTGGCTAATAAGGGCCTATTGGCTGCGCTGGTTATGTTTTGACTTGGAAGGTCTGTCCTACTCATGTCGCTCTCTGGCCCCGCCGTAGAGTAGGAACCGTGTTCGATCGCAGAGTGGGATGATCCACGCTTACGGCTAGTCCGTTTGGATGGCCGAAGACGAAACCTCAGTGGGGGTTATGGAGGTTCTGTCTCTTTTCCCTAGCGTATCAGGCCTTTTTATCTCCTCCGATGTTTGTTGGGGGGGCGGCGGGGGCAATACGCTTTAGGATCTCCGTCACTATTGTTCTCGAGACATAAGGGTTGTGCAACACTACTTCGGGCACTTGAGCTGCCATGACTCCCCCTTTGCACTAACCGTTTGCTCATTCGACACGTGCATTCAGACCTCTTCGGTTTTCTTCGGTTGTTACGCTGGCTCTCTCGAAGAGAGGCCTTCATAGTTATTCTCACGGAGGCTTTTGTGCCTCTTGACAAAAGCCCAAATCTGCCCGGCTTGAATATCTTATGTGTAGGTTTAAACATCAAACAATATAATTATATTTTTTCTTTTATATATTGTTTCAATATATGCCGCACCAGTTGGTGCTATTCGGATTGGCTCACATCCTGTTTATTATGCGCAAATCATTATATTAGGAGTTCGCCGTCTTCTGTTGCTGATATCCCGCAGGCAACCTTGCAAAGCGGCAACGTTTTAAAAGATGAGGGAAAATTGTAATATCAGCGTTCTACTTTGGGCACCCTGGTAAGGAAAGGCTGTGGGATCTGGTTAGGGGTGCTGCACGTCACGTAGCAAGCTCCTGTTGCCGGGCACAGCTAACCTCTACTACGCCATCTTTATATATGTCTTTCGATGTAATAACTATAAATATCCTTGAGGATTATCCTGACCCACACGCTATCGCCCATAAGTTAACACAACATTCTGATTGACCAGTAGTAGAAATGGTTATTGAATGCCAGGACTTAAGCTTCTGTTATTTTTATGACGCCTAGATAACATACAGTCCATTGCGGTCATATTTACTTAACATAGGATAATACTGGAGACCACATTAGCTGAAACCATTACGGAGTTACGAAGGTGATCAATTAAGTACGGAGCATCTCTATCTTACTATCAAGTTTAATCGACGCCCCCGTGAACGCAATGGTATTTTATTTTCATTGTTTTCATATTTCGATCTTTGATTCTTGGGCCCTATGAGAGAAATGGGTAGTAATCGCTGCACATCGAAGAACCAAGGGTGAGTTTACATCATACAGAAGGCAGTTGTCTTTCGTATTACTCGGGAGGAATCATGTAGCATACGTATGTAGTGTTTTTAGCACCACAGACATCAATCTGTATCTTTCTTCTCTTGCTTGATTTCTGTGTGGCCGGAATCTCCTACCATTGTCAGCGTCTCTTCTCTTGTTCTCATTTGTGGCTATTTCCACGTTTTTGCTTATGCCGCAACGGATTTTTTTTCACCTTCTTTTCTTTCTTATTTACAAAAGAGTAGGGTAGCAACTCGCCCTTCTTTTCTCTCCTAGCACCCCGCGTATTAATCTTATCCTTGTTCAAGTCTGAATTAACAGACGTCTTTACCCTCAGTGAAGTGTTCGCTTTCTTTCCATTCTCATTTTCTCGCTCACTTTTTCACCTTTCTCTGTACTTAATTGACTTTAACCCGCGAAATTTGTCGAATCACTGCTATCTACATTAGAAACCCGTGGTAATGAGGGTATTGCTACACGAGCTTTGTTTATTTGGTGCATCGATCTCATAGCAACGATCTTTGAATTTTATCTCTACTGCCTCTGTACCTGTACACTTCCTCATTACTTCGGACTCCTTCAGTCTGGAGGGTTTTCCACGTCGCAGCCACCTCCTCGGTGCCCCATTCTTCAGAAATCCTCTAGTGGGCACTCCTTTATTAGTGTCTTTAATATGCTAAACTACCGGACCATAGTACACTTGCTCTAGACTGTTCTGCGTGCGGAAACACTCGTTAGAGTCTAGGTTATTGAAATACACCAACAGAAGGTAAAGTCGTTCTCCTCCTTCTGTCATTCAAAGGTTGACCCCTGCGTCTTCCTACATGCTCTGGTAATTGGCACTTACATATTTTTACACCATCGCAAATTATTGGTGATCATCAAACTGCATAAAATGATTCAGTTTCAGGGTTTCATTGATACACTCTTATTAATAATAGTTTCTCATTTTCATTTATGACAATAAGTAATTAGTTAAATAAACCTCATATTTACTAGTGTACTTTTATCAATTCCCTTTAATCTTTCTCATCTCTTGCTCGTGGCGTCTCACCTTAACTCTTTGGACTTTGAAATTCCAAAAGTGTAAAGACCCATTTAGTGAAAACTCCTATAACTAATCAAGTTATCCTCTGTACCGTAAAATATGATGAAGCCTTTTTGAATTTTGGCTTTAAGCCATTGATGTTAGGGGTGAACAGAGACAGGTTTATAGAGCAGTTATGAATAGACAGGGCAGGATCAACAGGACGTTTTTCTCGTATAATAATTTTATTATATTTATCACTATATACTATACTAGAGATGGTACCAACTATATACGTCACCATATCATTTTATATTTATATGAAGATTAATCACGTCCTTAACCATATCATATCAATTCCACGAAAGGCATCTCTTAGTAACTAAGTAACTCATTTGTTCACTTTTGAGTCGTCATTTTAGTGCGTCACCAGCACACTAATCATGATAAATTGCAACGATACATATCCAACTTTATAGATATCAATCGGTTAGATTTTATGAAATGTTAAGATAAAGCATTTATCTTGATCCTAAAAGCAAAACTACAAAGTTAATTGTGTAATTGGGAAAGTGAATTGTTTGTGTAAATCTATTCTCTCTAGGTTATAATAAGGCGGATCACTATAATTATTGATACTAAAAGTTTGTCAGTTTTAGTGTCTATTATGTATTGGATATTGTCATATATACTTATATATTGTATAGGTACTATTATTCCTTCAGTCTATCACTTTCCGGGGACTATGATTATTATTAGGGCTAGTCAATCCCTACTAGTATCTGCTTATATTTAGCTTATATTATCTATGGTTGCGAGTAGGCACACTTATATGCTTATTATGAATATAATATAGGTCAGAATATTACACTCTATATTAATATACTAATTTTATTATCACTCACTTCCGCCTCAGTCAGCTCCTATTACTCTGCTGAACATATACTGATTCATTTAATGCTGATATATCGTGATAGTATTAGGGTATATGACTATATTATCATATATATTGTTCTGGTTCTCCTCTTGGTTTTATCGTTTGTAGGTTTATATCTTTTCCTGGCGTACTATTGATAGACATTATTAATCATTCTTGCCTGTATCCTACTTAGTTAGCCTTTGACCTCTAGTTCACGGTATGGATACTTCACTTACAGTATGGATTATATTAATTTACTTTCACCGTAGTATTTCGCCTCTGCTCGTCCGGCTGAGCGATTGGTCTATTTCCTTAGAATTATATACAATGAGTATATATATATAGTACTTTTAGGTTTTCTATATTATCTACTGCTTACATTACACTATATCTGTAGTATTGTTATACTATATATACTAGTAGGTCGGTATGTATCCTTATATAGCTATACGTATATGCTATGGTCCAATTTCTCATGTATTTAGTAGGTACATAATTATACTATCATATGATATAGTCATTATTGGGCGTATCTACTACCCCTATATTTTATTAAGTATTATCGGTATTATATTATACGTATAGCTCTGTATTAATTATACTTATTACGTTTCACACTCGCTTCTACATAAATATAGTATGTAGGCCTAGGTATATAGGTCTACCTATTACTGAGTATTATACATCTGTATATATACCGCTAGTATATGTGACCGTCTCTATTAGTAGTATATTACTTTAGTAGCTTCTTATATTATATAATACAACATATACTCATTTATATACTGATATACCTCTACTACGTAATCTCTAATCGTATATCTAGTATCACTTACTCCTTTATTATTCTACTTTCCTATCTCTCGTGCCTTTACGTATAAGTAGCTGTACTCATTAATATACTATATATTATATTCTTATAGCTATACATTATATTATGGGCTCTGGTATAGGCAGTTCTCGTCATCTATTACTATTATACATACCGGTAGTATATACGATGCTATACGTATTGTTGTATGTTTATGTATAACCTATACTAGTTATTTATCTACCCGGGGTTGGATAATATACTTTATAACAGGACCTGTAGTCCTAGTATATATGGTATATAATGTGGACCTATATGATTATATTTCGTTTTCCTGGCCGCTCGCGGCCTTGGCGTCTCTTCGCTGCGGCGCAGCTCTTCGCGTCTATCATTCATATCTCTTCTTTATGAGTTATATATAATCGGTTACCTGCCTCTAGTAGTATCTACATAGTGTACGTATATATGTAGGATATTACTTCTATACTAGTATGTATAATATATAGTATAGGTTATTCTTGAATGCAGTATCACTTATATACATATATATTATGAATATTGGAGGCGTTCGAAAGTATATACTAGTTATTATATCCTAATACTGGGTATTATACTTTAGTGTGTCTAGTACTGTATTAGTTTATACTCACTATTACTGACCTTATTTTACTTATATATATAGTTTATATATCTATATGTATGGTATATTATTGAGTAGCGAGTAGTATTATATTATATATTGAGGTATTCCATACATTGACAATATTATATAGTATAGTAGCATATGGGTATCACTATTATATGATGTGGGTCTGGGGTATACTTATTCTACATAGGTTCTAAGATAGGCGTATATACTCTAACTAATATATAGCTTCTATATCAGTATTAGTTTATATGTCTATATATTAGTATAAGTTATATTATGCTCCGTTATAGGTATGAGTAGAGGCGTTATATCCTAACTATTCTATATCAGTGGGAATATATATACATATGTTACGGTAGTGTATTATTCTTGATAATTTTCCTACTATATTATATATACCACCGAGTTATGTATACTTGTTCGAGGACTAGGTACAGCTATTTATAGGGTATTGGGTAGTATTTGAATTTACTTTACCTGGCTATCGCATCTCATTCGTATGCTATTATATCTCTATAGTCATGTCCAATATGATAGCTATTTAGTCTAATATTATTTGCTTTAGTACTACTACTGTTATTTATCACCTGTGGATGCGCAGTTTTATTTTCAATATAATCCCCCTACTATCATGAATTTACTACTTAATATACTAGTATATATATAGTTATATATATAGTATATACTATATTATATCATATAATTATCACCCCCACTCGACTACTATTATTATACGTTATACCCCGTGAGGCGTATACGGTACTAGATAGAATATAATTATATCAATATATATAGTATATATATATATTATCTATTATATATATACTATGTAGACGATTATATATTAGAGGGGCTAGGTGCTTTTTCTACTATAGGGGCCGGATTATTATCACGATTCCTGATAGCAGGCATATATCTATTTACCTATAGCGATTATGATATTATATACTAGCTAGTTTGTATATATAGTAGTTACTACTAGTAGCCGATAACCTACTATGTCATCTAGTATATATCAGGTAGTATATCAGTGATCGTAGCTATATATTAAACCATATATGACGGACTGGTACCATACCCTACCTTACTATGTATTAGTATCTTACTATACCTTATATATACCTATTGTATATATAATATTAATCAACTTTTCCATTTATTAGACAATTATTTATTATTAAGGTGTCTTACGAAACTGCAACGAGACACAACATTTTATAAAAACGCACAAAAAAAAAATTTAATATTGTGGAGCCGGAGAAATTGGAGATCATTCTGGTAAAACATTTTTATTTTAAATTAGTTATCTTGTTCAACTATTATTTCGGTGTGCCCCAACATTATTTGATTTAAATGACGTCAACATAAATCAGAGTAAAAAGTGGATCCAAAGAAGGGATCATTATTTTTTTACCTGCTGCTTAAATATGGAACTTAAAATTTTCTTCGAAAAATATTATATATGAAACTATATACAAAGATGAAGAAAAGAGGTATATATATCTACCCTTTTTATTTTATATTTATATTATACTACCACTATAATACTATCCCTTAATAGTATTCTTACTATACATATTATTATAATATATACCTATTTACTTAGTCCTATATATATATCTTTATATATATATCAGTTGATCTTTGGATTACCTATTCAATGAAAAGAAAGAAACTCTGATATAAAAGATGATTAAGTAGATTTCAATAGTGGTGATTTATGTTTATACTTATGATAAATCTTTTCTCCTCCCATCCTTGCCCTTCGGTCCAGCGGGCTGGCCATCCGTGGCGGTCTTTCCGAACTTTTTCCGTGGGGCGCGGGGGTTCCCCTGCTTCTGGCTTGGGGCATGCCCGCCTGTTGACCTTCCTTTTTCTTCCCCTCCTGTGGATGCTTCTCACGCTTTTCCTTTCGAGTCCTCCCCTGCTGGCTGGTTGCGCTTTCCTTCCTCTTCCTCGCTTCGTTTGCCCTTATCAAGTGTATTCAAAATGTTATTCTTGGTGCCATACTTGATCAATTAAACATTACATGTCAAAAACAAAGACATTGCATAAGAAACATCTGAAGAAAGTAGTTTCAGCCACTGTAAATCAAAATCCGATTCTTGAAACAGTAATAAAAAATTCTAAATGAAAAGGGGCGTTTCATTAACAACAAACATTCAAGCTTTCCAGTTTTTAGTTATAAGAAGCTTAAAGCTGACATTTCAGCTGTTCCTAAATAGGAAATCTAATTAAAAAGCTACACGTCATTAACTTTATGAACAAATCAAAATCAAAAGCTTAAAGTTTTGTTTTTAAGTATTTGATTAAAACTTTCCGAACTCTAAGGACCTCGCAAAAACTTTATTTGTAAACTTGCCCCAATTAAGTTAAATATACAGT
>JABUQX010000340.1:60000-65000 GCA_015478945.1 Trachelipus rathkii
TTTCCATAACAAAACATGAGTAATTAAAAAAGTTATCTAAGAAAAACATTAGTTCTAAAATAGAAGAAGATATAAAGAATTAGTAATAACAATTTATTATCCTAATGGTTTCCATAAATAAAGCAAATAGTATGAACGATGGGTGGATAATAACCTGAATAACCATACAAAATATAACTCCACTCCAAAACACTTAAAAAAGTAAACAAAAATAAAAAAAAAAAGAAAGGGGGATATTCACACCCCCTTACATCCCCCCCCACTAAATCTAAACTCCCCACCTTGGATTTTTTTTTTAAGTGTTTTCCCAATTGGAACATTTAAATTTTTTCAACGACCAAGGGTAGAGTTCCGAAATAGTGAGAGGTTCGTAAGAGTTCTCGAACGGGGTGACACTTTGTAGCATCTAAATATTTGATACCAAAAGTGGGACCAACAAAATAGTTTGTACAAATGTGGTTAGTAACAACAAATTTACAAAACAATTTAAAATGCAGATTCTTTTACAGACATTTTCAAATATTATTCTTTTTCTTTTTCAATTTATTTCACAAGGACACGCGATTTCACTAATAAAGTTTTACACTGAAAAAGTACATACATCGATATCACTCGACTTTTAATCAAAAAAAAATCACAGTCTACGTTTTATAGCGGGTGGTGTGTGATAAATGAACCTAGGTCAACGACACCACAAGTGTATCTGAAAAATTAACTGCGATTAGTTCAGGTTTTAATTATGTACAACATAATCTGCATCTGTAAGAAACTTTTTTATTAAATATATATTAGTAATTTTAAATTCATAAAAAAATTAAATATATTATGGGACATATTTTCAAATTTAGGCTATAAAGATACTAGACACATAAGTATACTGCAAACAATTACCATATTTTTCTTAACTAAGGATAAGCCATTCAACGAATGACTTATATATGCAGGGCCTATATAAAAAGAATTATTTCTTTAGGCATTAATAATGCATTTCAGTATTTGATTTATTTATATCCCAAGTCCCCCCTTCCCTCCGGATTCCCAAAACCCAGAAGATGGTAGAAGAGGCAGGAAAAGAGATAGAAAAGAAATTGAGTAAGTGATATGCCATATGGCAAAATATATTAAGTATAATATATTGATTGGATTCAGAATTTTTTCTGATTTATCTATAGTTCTATATAAACATCACCTAAAAAATTATTTTTTATATATGTACCCACTCAGGGTCAAAGCAAGGTGGAGAATTTTTTCTCACATTTTTGAAAAGAAATTGAGTAAGAGATATGCCAAAGATATTTTAGTGGCATTATATATGTGATGATATAATTGTGATATCTTCAACATCAAAGATTATTCTTTATATATTATAAGGGGACCAAGCAAAGGAACTAAGATCTCTATATTGAAATGGAATAGACAGGGAAGGTAAATCTATTGGATCAATTGAAATTACTTCGATCTTAGAGCCCACTATATGTAATAATTCTAATTGATTTATATCGGGTAACAGCTCATTATCTTTGAGAGCATCAGTTCCCAACACCATTAGTTCTGGTAAAAATGCAGAAGGAATGACTAAGAATTTTATATGTTGGGTGATAAACTTAGTTTTGGGGAAATGCAATTTCATTTCAATATAATGGGTGACAGGGACACTGTAATTACGGTGTAGTCCACTAATTTCTTTAAGTCCTAGGGATATTGTTGGATGTAATTCTAAATCTTTTATACAAGTGGCAACGAACTCGCTACTGATCAAACTTACTCCTGCTCCACTGTCGACATAGCAGCCATAGAATGTTTGATTATTAGGCCTAATCGCGACAGGGAAAGTAAACGAGTCAGTTCTTTTTGTATTTAAATTTATTTGGACAGTACGTAATCTATTTTCATATATCGGTACTGTGACTGGGATGGAGCCATTTTTATCCTTCGTTTTTATTTCACAACTATTTTCTACTGTGGAGTTACTTCCAATGCTTAATGGGAAAAAGGGCAATATATCTTGTGCAGATGTGTTTTCTACATCTTGTACGGAAGAGAAATCATTTGACCTGGATTCATTCACCAGGTATAATTACTAGGAGGATATTGACTTTCATCAATACCACTAGATTCATTCTCATTCTCACTATGAACTCCAGAAATATTATCAATAGAAAGGCAATCACCCTACTACAAGTTACTTTTTTCATATTACAAACATTAGAAACATGAACATCTAGACACGACTGATTTTCATCACTAATAAGTAATTCATTTATGTCTTTCACAATAGGATCAGAGGCATTTAGAACACAATAGCTTTCATGATTATTAACAACTTCATTTGTACCTTGAACACTACTATTAACAGCATTCAAAAGACACAGACTTTCAGTACTACTAGTTAATTCTTTTGACTCTTTTATACTGAGAACCGTTGGAACTAGTAAGTCATTTAATATTGGTTTTTCCGAATTTTTCACTTTTGGTGAGGTAAATTGGGTAATCTTTTCAACAGAGTCATTTCTCTCCATAGGGGTAGACTGTTTGATATTCTCCACTTTTTTATGTTTAACCATGGGAGGAGACAGGTGGTTGACCGAAGGTTCGGGTCGACAAGGTTTTTCAACAATACCCAGACGTTTACGAGGAGAATGGGCAGGAAGTGAACGTGAACTATTACTGGAAACATAAGTATCATTGACCACATTCTTTTTCGGAACATTATCTAAGCAATTCACTCCAGGATGCAATTTCTTACAAAACAAACAAACCACACTGGAACTACGACTACTCTGAGGGGAAAACAAAGGAGTCGGACGTACTCTGCATTCAGCTATCTTATGACCTTCTTGTTTGCAATAACTACAAATACCGAGGTATTTGTAGCATTCATTTAGACTATGGCCCACCTTGTTGCAATAGTCACACAATGTGTCATAACAGTCAACGTTCATACTTCGTGGGACATTTGTACAATAAGACCTGTCATAACCAAAGTTTGAATTATTCAACGACTGCACATTGTTCCATTTACTGAAATTCTTATTGTAGTAATATTTACTCTTCTCCGACTTAGGAGACGAGCTACGTTGATGTCTAGTGGAATAGTTATTATTCATACTGTTCCAATTATGATGGTTAGGATATTCAGCATGACTGATTTGTGTATCCTTTAAGCTTTCAGATAACTGGTTTAGAAGATTAGTTATTTCTTTTATCAAGTTCAATTGATACTGCACTTTCTGGGCAGATGAATCAGTATACTGAGATTTTTGCGTAGTATACAAGGGAACATTATTATGTCTAGGGATTCTTGAAAAAATAGGAGCTTTAGGGGGATTTAATAATCTTTTTACTGGGCTTTGGACATTGATATCATGTCGTTGTAATAGCTTTATACCCCTATGCCTTTCAGGCGAATAGCTATTACGGGTATAATCCATGACTGGGGAAGCGAACATTCTTTTTACTGGGCTTTGGACATTGATATCATGTCGTTGTAATATACCCCTATGCCTTTCAGGCGAATAGCTATTACAGGTATAATCAACGACTGGGGAAGCAAACATATGTGCTTTGTGTTTTTGCATTTTTTGATTACTTTATTTCTTTAATGGTTCAAGGTTTGATATGTCCTTTTGGATCTACAGTGTCTCGGTTATGAGTATCAGCCAATATTTTTAATTAAATACTTAAGGGAAAACAAAGGACTATGTGGGTATTTTCTCGAATTGTCGGATACAGGAAACCAGCGGATTACAGAAAATCCAAGAGACGAAAGTGTGAACCAAGTCACAAATCTACTCAAAAAATGTAACGCGACGGACAAGAACACAAGGTCCCTGTTCGGGCGCCATTTAATGAGGCTATGTAAGGGAGAGCAATTCCAGGATCACCAATATTTGTAGAGATGGCCTAGAAATACGTGTGACCCTTAAACTATGGAATATTGCTACCCTTAGATATATAAATATATATATAAATAAATATTTATATGGATATACCGAAGTTTTAAATATATTGAAATCCTTCAAAAAGTTAATATTTTAAGTTAATGAGTTTATAAGAAAGAATTTTTATAGTCAGTTAACAATTATAATTATTTACCTGACTCAAATTATAATAAGAGAAGAGAAGAGCAACAGACGATACTTCCGATAACCCTCTTCTTTACCCGATAAGGCTTCGCTTACGGGGGTAGTTGTCTTCAGGACCTAGCCTCTCATTCATCACGTCACCAGGTAGACCTTGCGGAGGTGAACGGCTCATCCAAACATAACTTTCGCCTTTACATGTATACTATTAAGTTGACTTAGAAGGGGGTTAATTAACACCCAGTTAGTTTTTTAAATTTTAATTATTTAATATCTTTTATACACTTTTATACACTTTATACATATACTATAGTTATAAACCTTCACACAATTACACTTACACAAATGTATATATGAACACACCCTAGTTTAAAAGAGAAACCCAGGTGGTTAGTAATTTTGCTAAAAAGAGTAGCAATAATGAGACAATTCGAGAACCAGGGGGTAAATGGGGAAATATATTATTAATTAATACTATAATTTATGAACAATGCAATTCGTTTAATTATTAAGTAAGTATTGTCGAGTATTTTAATAACAAGTTTTTGAATAGAAGTTCACTGTTTTATATTTTACTGTTGATGAATTTTATGCAATCCATCCATCAAGCCGTCTTTACCAAACGATCTATTTACAAATATTAAGAATAGATATCAAACTATCTGAAATTAATAGTGTACAACCACGAGGCATCGCTGAGATGGTGAGTTATGTAATTTCTTTCGGACTCGAATAAGTTCCTTACAAGATTTGGGGTTCATACATATTAACTCCTTGGCGTCAGAAACCGGCATTATGGTAAGAAGCCTTTTTCCACTGGAGCTTACATAGAGTTAGAAAATGAAATCACGATATTATGAGACTTCCAAGAATAAATATAACACACCAGTTCTAAGCCCCTCTTACATTGGAACTTAG
>JABUQX010000340.1:70000-82990 GCA_015478945.1 Trachelipus rathkii
ATAAACTCTATCCAATAAGATATATAGTTATAATATATATATATATATAATCATATATCTATATATATTATATATATATATATATATATTAGTATATGTGATATATAATATATATATTAAGTTATATATATATAATATATAATATATATATAAATATATATTTATATATAATAATATAATATATAACATATATAAACTATAATTATCTTCCATAAATTATATACATCAAATGGTACTATGCTATATATATATAAATGAGTGATATATTATAGAATATACTATATAAATAGCTCCCTTCCATACCAATGTCGTATCTCGCGATCCGACAGATGAGACTGGTCTGCACGCGACCATGAGACATCCCACCGCCGTCCAGCACAAAATCACTACCAACCTGCTTACTAGATTACTCAGTCATCTCGAAGTTACACTTCGTGCAACGGCCTTGCATCCCACCTCAGGCCCCTTACCACGTCTCACTGCTGAGCTAGAGTCGCATCTCTTGAGAGAATCAAACCTACCTAACATCAGTCATGTGTGATAGCAAATCTGGATTAGCCCTTAATTCAAGCATGCATCTCTCACCATCAAGTAAGGCGATCATCTCGAAGAGGGCACCTGAGCAACACCGCATAATCAATCAGAGTCTCACATGTCGCCCTGCAAAGATCGCGGTGAGGCAACAGAACGGCAGCCGATACGAGATGGATCATCAATCCCGTCGCAGTAGTTCTTCGCATACTCGCGCTCTATAACTGTTCGCTCAATGTCTTCAATCTAACACGAGCTCTCGTACGCTCTCTCAACACATTTATCGTCCATCACTTATATCTCACAAGGCAACTGATGACCTGGCTCTGCTATACCTCCAATCGCGATTAGTGACCGTGACATGATCGTAAGTATCAATAGCAATTTAACCCGTATCCCCACTGTGTAAGCTCTCATGACCAAATGCCGGACCAAGGGTAGCCATAAATAATCGCGCTCTTATAAGCCCGCTCAATACGTCCTCAGGCTCAGCACAACCACGCGAGACTTTAGTCTATCTTAGAATAAGATCACCGATGCCCAATCACTTCACGGCGGAACGCCACAGCGCGCGCGTCTGGCGCCCACAGGATTTAGTCTCGGAGTGACAGCCATACTCTCTGCCTTGACAGCATAATGAGTACCGAACACCGGTGTACGCGAATGTCACAACTGCCTCGATAGAGTAATGATCTCTCTATATATCTCCACTCAGCCCCGCTAGTTCTAATAAAAAATTTTAACTTCTAAAATTACGCTTTGCTTACATTTTCAATTAGCAAATTTAAGAATCCTCTAAATATAAGTTGCGCTCGAATATATTTCTAATAATTTTCAACAATTAAATTATTAATTTTGTAATTCTTTTAAAAATTGTGAGTCTTTACAGGAATATGTTATCAAGCAATGTGAAAAAATTATTATATAATCCATAGTTGTTTCAATTGAAATGCGAATGTTAATGAGAATGAACCATGTGTCATTAATTAGATGTATGGCAGTAGATTGCATATTCTCTATGAGAAATATATCTATGTGTTCTAATGAACGCCTTGTATTTTAAGTAATTATATGGAATTTTCCAAACTCACCTCTCTGTTTTCAAAGTATACTCAACTGAAGTAGAAGGTTTTAAAGGTGGTATTTGTAAAACGATTTGTCTTTCATTAAAAAAAAATATTATTTAACTTTCTAAATTGGTCGAAATGTAATTTCATATCAAACATAATTCATTGTTTAACAAATTATAGAAACTCTGTAACAGTACGATAATGCCCTTTTCCGTATATATATTTCACTGAGCAATTTGAAATGTATTTGGAAGCTAAAGCCATCCAAAAGTGAGATTTTAACTCCAAGTAATTGTTTCTTATTGTCTATTTGAAAAAAATGAGATATTTTCTGGTTGAAATGGCCAATTTTTCAAAAAGCAAAGAAGGAGCGAGATAAATTGATTTCAAATTAGTTCATTTAGGTGTGTACTTACACCATTTACGATTTTTAATGATAAATTTAATCTTTAAATATTTGTTTTTTAAATATTATAACACAAAATATTTCATTATTGGTGAAAACCTGTTTTAATAAAATATAACATTTTAACTTCTTAAAATTACGCCTTATTCTTAATTTTTACATACTATTAAATTTAGATTAACTCTTAAAGAATAATGTCCTCAAAATTTCAACATTTTGAAATTATTTGTGGTAAATCTTAAAATTATGAGTTTAATAACGGTATTTTTCAGCATTTGAAAAAAAGATGTGTTTCATTGAAATGCAATTTCAAAAAGCAGAAAAGCGAATTTGTTAATAGTTTTAGGTGTCTTAAATTGACGTTTTTTAATGAAATTTCAATATTTGTTTTTATATACCAAATATTTCATTAGTTGTGAAAACCTGTTTTAATAAAAAATTTTAACTTCTAAAATTACGCTTTTTCTTAAATTTTCACATTACAAATTTTCCTAAATTTCAACATTTGAAATTATTTGGTAAATCTTAAAATTGAGTTTTTAACGGGATTTTTAGCATTTGAAAAAATAATGTGTTTCATTGAAATGCAATTTCAAAAAGCAGAAAAGCGAGTTTGTAAATAGTTTTAGGTGACTTTAATTGACGTTTTTTAATGAAATTTTAATATTTGTTTTTATATAACAAATATTTAATTAGTTGTGAAAACCTGTTTTAATAAAAAAATTTAAATTTCTAAAATTACGCCTTTTCTTAAATTTTCAAAATTAAAAAAATTTTAGAACTCTTAAAAGACGATTTTTCCTAAATTTTTGAACATTTGAAATTATTTTTTTTTTATTTTTAAAATTTAGTTTTTTAAACGGTATTTTCAGCATTTGAAAAAATAATGTGTTTCATTGAAATGCAATTTCAAAAAGCAGAAAATCGAATTTATTAATAGTTTTAGGTGTCTTAAATTGACGTTTTTTAATGAAATTTCAATATTTGTTTTTATATACCAAATATTTCATTAGTTTTGAAAACCTGTTTTAATAAAAAATTTTAACTTCTAAAATTACGCTTTTTCTTAAATTTTCACAATACAAAAATAGGACTCTTAAAAGTACGGTTTTTCCTAAAATTTCAACATTTGAAATTATTTGGTAATTCTTAAAATTGAGTTTTTAACGGGATTTTTAGCATTTGAAAAAATGATGTGTTTCATTGAATTGCAATTTCAAAAAGCAGAAAATCGAATTTGTTAATAGTTTTAGGTGTCTTAAATTGACGTTTTTTAATGAAATTTCAATATTTGTTTTTATATACCAAATATTTCATTAGTAGTGAAAACCTGTTTTAATAAAAAATTTTAACTTCTAAAATTACGCTTTTTCTTAAATTTTCACATTACAAATTTAGAACTCTTAAAAGTACGATTTTTTCTAAATTTCAACATTTGAAATTATTATGAAATTATGAAATTATGAAATTTTCACATTACAAATTTAGAGCATTTGAAAAAATAATGTGTTTCATTGAAATGCAATTTCAAAAAGCAGAAAAGCGAATTTGTTAATAGTTTTAGGTGTCTTAAATTGACGTTTTTTAATGAAATTTCAATATTTGTTTTTATATACCAAATATTTCATTAGTTGTGAAAACCTGTTTTAATAAAAAATTTTAACTTCTAAAATTACGCTATTTTTCTTAAATTTTTCACATTACAAATTTAGAACTCTTAAAAGTACGATTTTCCAAATTTCAACATTTGAAATTATTTGGTAATTCTTAAAATTGAGTTTTTAACGGGATTTTTAGCATTTGAAAAAATAATGTGTTTCATTGAAATGCAATTTCAAAAAACAGAAAAGCGAATTTGTTAATAGTTTTAGGTGTCTTAAATTGACGTTTTTTAATGAAATTTCAATATTTGTTTTCATATACCAAATATTTCATTAGTTGTGAAAACCTGTTTTAATAAAAAATTTAAACTTCTAAAATTACGCTTTTTCTTAAATTTTCACATTACAAATTTAGAACTCTTAAAAGTACGATTTTTCCTAAATTTCAAAATTTGAAATTATTTGGAATTCTTAAAATTGAGTTTTTAACGGTATTTTTAGCTTTTGAAAAAATAATGTGTTTCATTGAAATGCAATTTCAAAAAGCAGAAAAGCGAATTTGTAATAGTTTTAGGTGTCTTAAATTGACGTTTTTTAATGAAATTTCAATATTTGTTTTTATATACCAAATATTTCATTAGTAGTGAAAAGCTGTTTTAATAAAAAATTTTAACCTCTTAAATTACGCTTTTTCTTAAATTTTCACATTACAAATTTAGAACTCTTAAAAGTACGATTTTTCCTAAATTTCAACATTTGAAATTATTTGGTAATTCTTAAAATTTGAATTTTTTAACGGTATTTTCAGCATTTGAAAAAAATAATGTGTTTCATTGAAATGCAATTTCAAAAAGCAGAAAAGCGAATTTATTAATTTATTTTTTAGGTGTCTTAAATTGACGTTTTTTAATGAAATTTCAATATTTGTTTTTATATACCAAATATTTCATTAGTTGTGAAAACCTTTTTTTAATAAAAAAATTTAACTTCTAAAATTACGCTTTTTCTTAAATTTTCACATTACAAATTTAGAACTCTTAAAAGTACGATTTTTCCTAAATTTCAACATTTGAAATTATTTGGTAATTCTTAAAATTGAGTTTTTAACGGTATTTTCAGCATTTGAAAAAAAATTTAATGTGTTTGCGATTGGAATCGCTTTTTGAGAAGCAGAAAAGAATTGATTATTTATGTATCAGAATAGCTGTTCCTGTAAATGATGAGGAATTGTGTTTTATATACCAAAATATTGTTAATTTAGTTGTGAAAATTTTGTTTTTAATAAAAAAATTTTAACTTCTAAAATTACTGCGTTTTTCTTAAATTTTCACATTACAAATTTAGAACTCTTAAAAGTACGATTTTTCCTAAATTTCAAAATTTGAAATTATTTGGTAATTCTTAAAATTGAGTTTTTAACGGTATTTTTAGCATTTGAAAAAATAATGTGTTTCATTGAAATGCAATTTCAAAAAGCAGAAAAGCGAATTTGTTAATAGTTTTAGGTGTCTTAAATTGACGTTTTTTAATGAAATTTCAATATTTGTTTTTATATACCAAATATTTCATTAGTAGTGAAAAGCTGTTTTAATAAAATTTTTTTTCTAAAATTACTCTTTTTCTTAAATTTTCACATTACAAATTTAGAACTCTTAAAAGTACGATTTTTTCTAAATTTCAACGTTTTTAATTATTTTGTAATTCTTAAAATTGAGTTTTTAACGGGATTTTTAGCATTTGAAAAAATAATGTGTTTCATTGAAATGCCCAATTTCAAAAAGCAGAAAATGCGAATTTGTTAATAGTTTTTAGGTGTTCTTAAATTTGACGTTTTTTAATTGAAATTTCAATATTTGTTTTTTATATCACATATTTTTATTTAGTTGTTAAAAACCTTTTTTAATAAAAATTTTTAACTTTCTAAAAATTTGGCTTTTTTTTTCTTTTATTAATTTTTCAACAATACAAAAGTTTTATGACTCTTAAAAGTACGGTTTTTCCTAAAATTCAACATATAAAAAAAATTTTATTTGTTTAAATTCTTAAAATTGAGTTTTTAACTGAATTTTCTTAGCATTAGAAAAAATAACTTGTTTCATCATTAAAATGTCATTTCAAAAAGCAGAAAAATGACCCGAATTTTAGTATAATGTAAATACCGTTTATAGGTGATCAATAATTGACTATAACGAATTTTTTTAATGAATATTTCAATATTTTGATTTATTTACTTATATATACCATAAATAATTGCATTGGTAGTGAATACCTGTTTTAATAAAAATTAAATGTTAATAAAACTTTTTACTAAATATTTCTCAACATTTTTTTCTAAATAAATTTTTTCACTTATTGAAACAAATTTAGAACTTCTTTAAAAAAAGCTACGATTATAAATTTTAATAATTTCTAAATTTATAAATTTCAACACATTTGAAATTATTGGTTAAATCTTTAAAATGAGTTTTTATTATATAAAAAATTTTTAGCATTTTGAAAAAATAATGGCTTTCATATTGTAATATGCAATTCAAAAAGCAGGAATAAAAAATGCGAATTAATGTTTAATATAGTTTTTATATATAGGTGTCTTTAATTAAATTGACAATACGTTTTTAATGATAATTTCAAATATTTGTTTTTATTAATATATCCATAAATATAATTCATTTAGTTGTGAATAAACCTGTTTTTTAATAAAAAAATTTAACTTCTAAAAATATAAAGAAAACTTTTTCTTAATTTTCACATTACAAAATTTATAACTCTTAAAAGTACGATTTTATCTAAATTTTATTCTATTTATTATTCATAAATTATTTTTGTAATTCTTAAAATTGAGTTTTTAACGGGGATTTTTAGCAAATGAAAATAAATGAATGTTGTTTCAATGAAATGCAATTTTAAAATAATAAAGAAAAAAAGAAAAGAGAATTTGGTAATAGTATTAGGTGTCTTAAATTGATGTTTTTTATTTTATGAAATTTTAATATTTTTTATTCATATTTTACCAAAATATATTAATTAGATTGTGATATAACATGATATTTTAATAAAAAAAATTTAACTCTCTAAAAAAAATTACGCTTATTTTACTTATTATTTTCACATTTAACAAATTTTTAGAACTTCTTAAAAGTACGATTTTCCTTAATTTTTTAAAAATTTGAAATTATTTTGGATAATTCTATAATAATTGAGTTTTAACGGTAGTACATTTTTAGCATTTCGTGGAAATATAAAATAATGTGTTTATCATTTTGATTTAAATGCCTCAACTTAAAAATAGCATTAAAGCGAAATGTTTATAGTTTAATAGATTTTATTTAGGTAGTTTAATATAATTGATACGTTTTTAATGAAATTTCAATATTCTGTTTTTATATACCAAATATTAATTGCATTGGTAGTGAAAATGCACTGTTTTGTAATTAAAAAATTTAACTTTCTAAAAATTACGCTTTTTCTTACATTTTCACATTACAAAATTTAGAACTCTATAAAAGTACGGGTTTTATTCCTATAAATTTATTTTCAAAAAATTTTTCAAAATTATTTTGTTTAATTATTACTTATTAAATTGGTTTTTATATAACGAGTATTTTTACAGCTTATAAAAAAGTAATTGATGTGATTTATTCATTTGATAATGCAATTCAAAAAATTTTAAGCAGAAGCGAATTTGTAAATAGTTTCAGGTGTCTTAAATGACGTTTTTAATGATAATAATTCATAAATATTTTGTTTTATATGTACACAAATATATTACTATATAAAGTTAGTGAAAACCATGTAAGTGCTCATATGTAATTAAATGAATATAATACTCCTCTAAAATTATACGCTATATACCCCTATTAAATTAATGCCCACTATTTTATCTAAATTCTCTCCTATTTACTCTTAAAAAAAGTACGCACTTTTCCTACAATTTCAACATCTGAAAAATTACCTTGTTTTAATAATGTTTTGCAAGAGGTAATTTAATATTTTAAACGGATTCACATATTATTTAGACCTTATTTAAAAATATAATGATAACATGAGATATATACATGAATATGCTTAATTTAGTTAAAAATAAATTGCTCTATTTAAGGTGTAAATTACGTGCCAACTCTCCTGAAGTAATCAGTTTTATGAATGCTCCTTATATATCTCCGTTTCTTTACCAATGAAGATTTTTATCTAAATATAATTATGTTTAATACCTCCCTCCACGGCGAAATATTACAATGGACCAGTAATAGCTACCGAAGTAGGTGATGTGTATACACCGCGTGAGGTTTAGATTTAAAAATTTATAACTTATTCCAAAATAATCGTTATGGCGTGGTACAAATTTGGCCATTACGAGTTGGAACAGATCAATTTAGAACTCTTAAAATATAGTACGATTTTTTCGCTTTTGAAAAATAAATATGTTCAACATTTAGAAATATTATATTGTAAAAGTTCATTCAAAAGTAGATTTTTAACACTTTTTAAATTTTCTTAGCATTTTGAAAAGAATAAGGGGTTTCTTTGAAATGCTTATGTGGCAAAAAAGCAGAGAAAAGCGAATTTATTCAATTAGTTTTAGGTGTTCTTAGTTAATTGACAAGTGTATATATATGTTCACCAATTTTATTTGTTAATAAATATTATTAATATAATTCACAAATAATTGTCGAGTATAATTATGAAACAGCTGTGTTTAAAAAATTAAAAAAGGGAGGTTTAGACTTACATAAATCTTAATAATTACGCTGTTTCTTTAAATTTTTTACATTACAAATTAGAACTCTTAAAAGTATAGTACTATTTTTCTTAAATTTCAACATTTGTAAAATTATTTTATAGTTATAATTCTTTTAAAGTGAGTTTTTATTTACTGATATAATTATTCAGCATTTGAAAAAATGATTTGTTTTTAAGTGAAGATGTTATGGATCATAAAGCAGGAAAATGACGAAAACCTTATTAATAGCTTTTAGGTGTCTTAAATTTGACGTTGTGTAATTGATAAATTCTAAAAAGAATTATAGACAATATAACTGCATCAGCAATGGATAACCTTTATTACTTCAAAAATTTAACTTCTAAAATTACGCTTTTTCTTAAATTTTCACATTACATATTTAGAACTCTTTAAAGTTCGATTTTTCCTCTAAATTTCAACCATTTGAAATTATTTGATAACTCTTCATAATTATTGAGTTATTACTTTATAACGGTTATTTTCAGTGACATTGAAAAAATTAATTATGTGTTTTTCTTTGTTAAATGCCAATTTTCAAAAAAGACAGATTAAATCGAATTTATTATAAATAGTTTTATGGTGTCTTAAATTGACGTTTTTTAATGTAAATTCAATCAATATATTTGTTTTTTAATATTAAAATTTCCAATTATTTCATTATTTGTGAAAAACTTTTTTTATAATAAAAAAATTTTAAACTATACTAATATAATAACGCTATTTTTACTTTAAAATTTTTCACAATTACAAAAAGTAGGACTCTAATAAATAAGTACGGTGTTATTATCCTAAAATTTATCAACATTTTGAAATTATTATTTTTGTAGTATCAAATGAAAATTGAGTTGTAATGTTAAAGCGAATTTTTTTTGCCTAATTATATAAAAAATAAAAACGATTGTATTATAATAAAGTATTTGATGTTTCATTGAAATGCCAATTCAAAAAAAAAAAGTAGAAAAGCGAATTTTGTTAATAGTTTTAGGTGTCTTAAATTGACGTTTATTTTTAATGAAATATTTCAAGATTTGTTTTTTATATATACCAAAAATATTGCAATTGGTAGTGAAACCTGGTTTATAATAAAATAAAAATGTTAAACTATCTAAATAAATTACAATGTCTATTTTCTTATAAATTATTACTAATTATCAATAAATTTATGTGAACTCTAATTAAAGTGTACGAATTTTTGTACGTTATAATTTCAACATTTGAAATTATTTTGGTAATACATTAAAATTGAGTTTTATAATAGTCGGAATTTTCGCATTTTTTGAAAAAATTATTAATTGATCTTAATCAGTTAGAAATGGCAATTTCAAAAATTTAAGCAGAAAAAAGCGAATTTATTGTTATTAATAGGTTAATTAAGGTGTACTTTAATAATTGGACGTTTTTTAATGAAATTTCTAGTAATTTATATTTATGTTTTTCTATTGCCATCAGTAAAACCTTTGAGTTAAACGAGTACCTGCTAATGTCAAAAAAAAATATTAACTGCTAAATTTAAGCTTTATTTACTATTAAAATAATTTTTCAACATTACATTAATTTGAAAGATACTACTTAAAAGTACGATTTTTTACTAAAACTTTCAAACATTTGAAATTTATATCCGTTAATTTCGTTAAAATTGAGTTTTTACGGGATTTTTAGCATTTGATAAAAAAATAAATGTGTTTCATTTTGAAAATGCAGATTATTAAAAAAACAATTTATTTTTCACACCATTACATCAGATATGACACCTCCTGGTACTTCAGAAGGAAAAAGAATTTTCAATTGGAATTTTAATTACGTAAATGAAGTAGAAATAAAATATAAATTAAGCAACTGGTATATTATTTAACAACTCATAAAGGTATATGAAACATATTAAAGCTATTTTTAAAGAACGTTCCCAATTCTTGAATTAAAAGTGTGTTTAAAATCTTCCTTGCTTTAATGACCAATTCAACAACCAAATAATTATAACTTTCTAAAATTACAGCCTTTTTTCATATGAGTGAGTGTATTCAACGAAGAAATAGAATTTATCTATACAATATTTTTTGCCTCAAAGATTATATCTTATATTATATATGTTACTCGATTTGTTTCCCATTAATGTTATATCAAAAGAGGTTAGAAAATCTCCCATTTGTAATTCTTAATCATGTATGTATTGATGTGAAAAGGCCCTGTAAGAGAGACGGTTATTTTTAGCATGTTGAAAACAGGAATGAATGTTGTCCTCATACATTGAATATTAAAATGCAATTTCCCGAAATTAATAAGCACAGAAAAAGAAACGAATTTAGATTAAAATATGATAGTTTAGGTGTGCCTTAAATTTAGAACGATATATTTAATATTAAATAATAAATTTTCAATTAATTAATTATATCAATGTATATTATATAATAATATAACCAAAATATATTACAGTTTGGGATGTCACGACCAGTGATATAAATAATACTTCTTTTAATTATATTAACTTTAATTTATCTTATAGGTTTTCTACATTTTCATAACAGTTAAAATTTATGAGAACACATACATCAGAATAGTTAGAGGTGCACATGAGCTCTAAAATTTATCATTAACATTTCAAATATTAAATGTTAATGAGGATAGATCTCTTAGAAATGCAAAGATTCTCAGAGATGGAGTTTAATGTTGGCATCGTAGGAAATAATTTTGGTCTATGTTCAATTTGAATTAAAAATGCTGAATTTCAAAAAAAAAGCAGAAAAAAGCTGAAAGTTTGTTAAACGAATACAGAGATCTAACAGAACCTTTCCTAAAAATATGAAAATTCAGCAACAAATAAATAAAATTTTGAATTAAAAGGTATATTTAAAATAGATACATAAATAATTATCAGATTGTAGTTGTAGAGAAGTATACACGTAATAGATAAATAAAAAAAATTAATATAACTCATAAAAATAGATCGCTTACTCTAAAAATAATATTCACAATTACCAAAATATATTAGAAAAAACAAATCTTAAAAGGTACGATCTTTTCCTAAATATTCAAACATTTAGAATATTTATTTTGAATAAATTTTCATTAATAACGTTTAGTTTAAATTTATTCACTTTAAATTTCTTTCAATTATTTAAAATAAAAATAAATAGATGTTTTGTGTTAAATGTAAATAATTTATATAATTAAAAAAAGCAGAAAAGAGAAAAATTTGGAAGGGAGGTAATAGTTTATGAGGAAGGTGTACTTAAATTAACGTTTTTAAATTGAAAATTTCAATAATTGTTTTTCTATATACCAAAATATTTCATTAGTAGTGAAAACCTGTTTTAAGTAAAAAATTTAACTTCTGGAAAAAATTACAGCTGTTTTCTTCAATTTTGCACAATTACAAATTTAGAAAACTCTATGGGAAAAAGTACAAAGAATGTTGCCTAAATGATTTCAACAATTTGAAATATATTGGAGTAAATCATGTGAGAGAATTGAGAGGTGTAACAAAGTATTATTCAGCATTTAGAGGAGGAAAATAATGTGTTCTTTGAAATGCAATTTCGGAGAAAAGCAGAAAAAGCGAAATTTATTTAATTAGTTTTAGGTCGTCTTAAAAAATTGACGTTTTTAATGAAAATTTGCAATATAATTAATTTATAATAAAATACGCAAAAAGTTTCAAGAATTTAATGTTGACCTTTTTTTAAGACTATTTTACTTATGAGAAATGGACGCTTTTTTCTTCATCCGGATATACAAAATTAAAGGTCCAATGCAAGTTTGCTATAACAGACGTTTTTTACTATAGAAAAATAATCTAAAGATTTGAAGAATTACATGGTATTCTTAGAAAATGAAAAAGTATTTGAAGGCGGGGTATTAAATCAGCAAATTGGAGAAAAATTGATGTGTTTTCATTGGAAATGCAAGTCAAAAAGACAGAAAACCAGAATTTGTTATATAGCGTGTTAGGTGTCTTTAAATTGACGCAGATTTTAATGAACAATAATGGTAAGAAAGAGTAATATATAGAGTTATAAGTGATATAAGAGGTATACCAAATGAATAGGTTCATAATAAGTGAGGTGAAAAAGGATAACGAGGGTAGAGGAATGATGAATAAAAAAATGTTTAACTAATCTACAATAAAGCTTTTCCCTTAAATTGTTCAGTTCCAAATTTAGAGCACTTCTTAAAAAGTACGGATTTTCCTAAACTTCAACAAGTTTGAAATTATTTGAATGGGAACATTCTTAAAATTAGAGTTATTTAGGACGGGAATATCATTTAGCCATTTTTTGAAAAAATAATGTGTTGCATGTGAATAGCCAAAATTGTTCAAAAATACAGAAAAGAGAAGTTTGTAAAAAGTTGGGTTAGGTGACTTTAATTGACGTTTTTTGTTTAATGAAATTTTAATATTTGTTTTTATATTATAACAAATATTTAAATTAGTTTGAAAAACCTGTTTTAAGTAAAAAAGAGAAAATTTAACTTCTAGAAAATTACGCCTTTTCTTAAATTTTCAGATTACAAACAAATTTAAAACTCTTAAAAAGTACGATTTTTTCCTAAATTTGAACATTTGAAATGTATTTAAGGTAATGATTAAGAATTGAGAGCTTTTTAACGGTAATTTTCAAGCACTTTGAAGGGAAAAATAAAGAA
>JABUQX010000341.1:0-5000 GCA_015478945.1 Trachelipus rathkii
ATAATTTATATATATATATATCATATATATAAATTATTAATAATATATTAAAACAATATTATATATATTTATATATAATATATAGTATATAATATAATATACTATATATATATATATACTATAATAAATATATATATATATATATATATTATATATAATATGTGAGTATATATATTTATATATATATATACATATATACAAGACCACGTATGAGCTTTCGTCAATCCTGACCTCTTCAGATACTGTAGCAGACTGCATTCGGGATGGAAATTTCTTAAAGTGACTTCTTTAATTGGTTTGTTGGTTTGTAAGTAGACTTTTGTAGTATGGTGACGACAGCATGACTGTATTATGCATTGTATCTATAGCGTAATCTCCAAAAGCCTCTATATAGTTGGGAAGAGTTGTATATACTTAAAATGGATTCGGCAATTTTTCCTTTTGTTGCTATCTTGTAGTATCTGATATGTTTCATGTTATTGTGATGGATGCCTCTGGTTGGTTTAATGTAAATTATACTATTATTGAGTAGGGTGCGGAGTGTTTGTTCGTGTGTGCTGTTTAATACCTTGTGTTGTGTGGTGGCTTTCTCTCGCTCTTTGAAGTCTATGGTTTGACGCGCAAAAGTAGTATTTTTTAATTGCAGGTAATTTACATGGTACCTTAATTGTATAAACAGGGGGGAATTATTTATTGTTTGATCTTGGGGGAGTTTTAATATCTTTTTAATTGAGAATGTTAATAGGAAGGTACTCGAGTTGTAATGTTGTTTACGAAATAAGTTTTATGTTGTTTAAGTGTTTAATGTTTGGAATGAGTATGTAGTGTTTGTGTTGTTTGTTTTTTTTATGTTGGTGTGATAATAAGAGTTTTTTTTAGCTTTTTTTGTATGCTGTATGTATTACATGGGTTGGGTTAATTTTAGGTTTTTCAAATATTTTTTCAATATTATATCCAGCAACACTTACAAACTTTCTCAATGGCTAACACAACAACTAAAACGCCTTATTAAGTGTACAGAATCTCGGAACTATCTCATATTAAAAAACCGCCAGAAGATTTCAACGCAAACAAAATTAATACTCAAATAAGACAACTAACACGACACTTTTGTTAGCTACTACGTAGTCTCTCTCTCACCTCTCGTCCAATTCCCACATCTACTCGTGAACTCCTAACTATATAATAACATTAAAGATAACGAGAGCCGATATTTTCTCTCATATCCCAGTTTCCTATCATTAAACAACTCAATATCTACATCACGCTTACAGAACAATTAATTCTCTTCCAAATAACGACCAACATTTCTACAACAAACTCCCAATGGACTGAAGTATGGGATCCCCCTTTCTATATCCAATGCTCAGCATACATATAGTCATGGAACTTATCGAACACACTACTTCAATTCTCTTCCTGCAATCAAACTAATCTTTCACTGTGGTCTGCGTTGGTCAGGTACGGTCCGACGCATGTCCTTCCGTTGCTTGTGCCGTAATGCAACGCAACCCACAATAAACATTTTAAACTTTAATTAACACTATACCAATGACCATACAATTTACTATTAGACAACTGCAACAAATAACAACAATCCCTTTTTTAGACACCCTAGTAATATCCGACCATAACATAAAACCATCATTTACAATATACAGAAAACCTACATCTAACCCTACATATATTCATTGGTACTCCGCTCACACACACAACACAAAATTAGCTACACTCACTAACCTTTACCTTCGTGCATTTAAAATTTGCTCCCCTTCACACCTCAGTACAGAAACTACCTACCTAAAACAAAAGTTTGAAAAACTAAAATACCCACCCCATGTAATACAAACAGCATACAAAAAAGCTAAAAAAAACTTATTATCACACCAACATAAAAAAACAAACAACACAAACATACATACCCATTCCAAACATTAACACAAACAACATAAAAAAACTTATTCCGAAACACATACAACTGATACCTTCCAATAACATTCTCATTAAAAAGATATTAAAACCCCCCAAATCAACAATAAATAATCCCCCCTGTTTATACAAAATACCATGTAATACCTGCAATAAAAACTACTTTGTGTCAAAACCATAAAGACTTCAAAAGAGCGCAGAAGTCCAACCAACAACACTACTTTAAACACAGAGAGAGGAGAGTTACTCGCGAGAACACATGAAGGAGATCTAATACATCACCACCAATATCGAGAGAGTATATATATAGATGACATCATCAGATACATACAAGATAGCTGCAACAAAAGAAATAATTGCCTGAATATTATTGCTACTATACACCAGCCTCCCATCATAATACTTAGGGCTCGTTGGAGATTAAACGTAGCTATCCCAATACAATGCATAAGTACAAGTCATGTCTGTCGTCACATAACGCTACTAACAAAAGTCGTTGCAACTTTACACAACCAACCAACCTAGATTAAAGAAGTCACTTTAAGAAATGTGGTCCCATCCCCCGAATTGGCAGTATCTCGACTTGAGTATATCTCCTCGAAGGAGTGTCAGAGATTGGTGACGTAAGCTTCCATAACGTGGATCTTGTAGATTAGTATATGTACTATATATAATATAGATAGTCATAGTAATATATATATAATGTATAGTATATATATATGCATAGAGAGTTATATATCCACTACTATTATATATACCTATCATATTATAGTAAGATATATAACCTATAGTTTATACTATTATACTACCTATATGTATATAATGTTTTAATAATAATATTTAATTTTGTTTTAAATATAAATGAAGTTTTAGATTGTGTCGGAAAAGTGTTTTTAAATATAATTATGAATGAAATAACACCTTTATTAGCAACACAGGGTCAAAAAAAGTTCATAAATACAATCTTCAGTAATATAGACTTTAATATAATATTTCCTGTATATATATATTAGATAATATATTATATATACTATATAAATAATATAGTATATATATATAATAATATAGTATAATTACCTTATACACTATTGTCATAGTTGATTATTGTAATTAGGGTACTTATAGTAAATTAGCGTCTTATAGGTACTAGTATATAGTAACGAGTGTTACTATTATATAGTTAGATTATGATATATAATATATATATAGTGTATGTATCCACCTTATATATATATATATATATGGATTATATATAGAGATATTATATTTATTAGTATATTATATATATATATATATTATATATAGTAATAATAATACTATATATATATATATAGATATAGATATATATATATATTATATTTAATATCAAACATATATAGTATAAATATTATATATAATATACTAATATTTAGAGATGTACGATACCCACGAAACCCAGGCCGATGCCGTATACCGAGAGAGATACGCTATTTTTTTTTTAGGTGGCCGATACGATAACCGATACTTTTAATTAATATAATAAATACACATTAATAAGATAGAACATTTGTGTAACTCATGCAAGGCAACTCAGGACTTGTTTTTCCTTACACCCAGATACTTAGGTCATTTAATTTCATATTGGCTGTTCAAAAGTATATTTATTTTTTAAATTAAAATAGTATCTTTAAGGAATAATAAATGCAAATAGAATATTAATAACTTTTTTATGTTTGTGTTTATTAAGATAAAGATAGATATAATTCAATACTCAAATTCAAAAATCTCAAATTGTGACACTGAAACATTAAGACTTTCACTCTAGTTATCTGGCCAAAGCATCTGTTTCCTTTTTGGGGAATGTTTACCATTCCCACCCTAACATTTAAAAATACTAGCGCTCGGCTCTCGACTAAGATGAGGAGAGGGGCTGAGAAATATTTGCTTGCAAGACACTGATAATGAATGGAACCTAAGGCCAACATTTTCATGGACCAACAATACATCGAAAGTATTCTCAATCTAAGAACAGCAATGCTCCATCGTTTTCGTGAGAGCCTCATCTACCTCTTTCCCAGATTGCAAATTTGAATTATCTTTGCTACTTGATGACTGTCTCTTCAGCTATTTCGATGAGATTCTTTGGTGTGATTCCTTTGAAGATGAATGAGATGTCAATGCAATTTCTGCCATGAACTTACCAAAGTCTAACATATACAAATCTCTTCATCTTCAGTAGGTGTGATTTGCTGAATAAGCCACTATTGCGTCCACTATCAGTGCTTATTGTCAGGGAAGGTTGCCTATGGATTATAGGCTGACTTTTCCACTTCGTGTGATATATTATAATTATTAATCTCGTTCACGCGAGCCAAGCTCCTCTGTTCATGACATGATTTGTAAAAATGGCTATTCTAAGAGAAAAAAGGGTCAAGTCGAGAATACCTGTACTCACGTAGGGAATCCTATTTATGCTTGATGAAAACCTTATACACCTTTTTACTATCGAAACTTCAGATATATATTACCAGAATCTAAAAGTTTTCTCATAATTCTTCACCCAAAAAGTAAGAAGTATCGGCAATATTAACCAATACCGACACCGATACCGATACAAAGAAAGTTGGCCGAGACTGCCGATACCGATACTATCGGTACATCCCTAATATATATATATATAATATATATATATATATATATCTATATATATAATATGTTAAAAATAAAATTAATATAAATTAATCTGAATTATTTTTCATTTGTTTATATTAATATAAAATTAGCCCTATAATATATACCATATAACTTTTTATATGTAATATATATATACTATATATAAATTAGTTACTGTAATATAATATAGTGTTATATAGTATCACGATCATAATATCATAATAGTAATAGTATATATATTATATATTATAGTATACATATATTATATATATATATATAATATATATATATATATAACTTTATATTATTTATAGTTTAAATATATATTATATATAAATATATTAATTATATTATATATATATTATTTAGTATATTTTATATATATATTAGTTATAAATAAATTATTAAAGATAATCATA
>JABUQX010000341.1:22500-27339 GCA_015478945.1 Trachelipus rathkii
ATTCCTCCCACAAATATTTAAGATATTCCCCCCATTCTATAGCCTCCACCATACTCAAGGTTTCAGCTGATAAAGTTGAACTAACCACTCTTTTTGCTACTTTGGACTTCCACAATAAAGGACATATATTACCCTCTCTATCTCTTATCCGTATGCAATAACCTATCTGTGTCCTTCCCTCGCTCACATTACCAAAAGATGCATCTGAGTAAACCTCCAACCTCATTCTACCCTTTATTCTACCTTTTCTTAATTTTGGTATTTTCATTTGAATTTCTTCTTTTTTTTGCTCTTTGAGCCACTTTAGCTAGCTCCTTATAATCTTCTACCGTAGCCTCTTTCATCTTTCTTCCAAAAAAACTCACGTCAAAACTAAGATCCGGACGAGTATTTTGTGCCATCCAATTTAATTTTCCCAACAATGATCTATACTCTGTCATCTCTTCTTCATTTAATCTTTCATCTTTATTATCCTTGTTTATTTTAGATATCACTAATTTTTCTCTTGTGTAACTTTTCTGACTTATAATAATATCACCTCCTTTCTTTTGTTCCACTTCTATTCCTAGATATTTAAAAACGTTACTTTCTTCTCTTCCAACCTTCAGCTCTTTCTTTATTTTCGATATGATTTTCTCCTCAAACCTTTCATTCCCACCGTATATTAGATCATCTACATGAATTCCCATTATACCATAAATAACACCATTCTCTTCCCATTTGAATATAGTGTTATCTATTTTACTTCTCTTACCTCCAGTTTTTATTAACACTTCCACCAAGCTCTCATACCATTTCCTCGCTGCATCCTTTCCTCGGCGTGCATCCTTCTAAACCGGTAACACCGTTTTCCCTTTTATAAGTTGCCATAATATAAAGAATGTTATCTTCAACATCCAGGAGTTTTTCAACATGTACTATTCCCAAGCCACAGATTCCTTGTACATAGGGCTGTTTTTTACATCAGAGTTTCTTTACCTGCCATCTTCCATATTTATTAAATTGTGAAAAGTATTATTTTTAGCCCTTCTGTTGAAAAAAAGTAGGAGGGCTTCACACTCCTTCGATTCTCTAAACAGTCCTTTCTCTACCCATAAACCCTTCATTTACTTATCTTGCTTTCCAACTCTTAAGCTCCCTCTTTCTCCTATTTTTCTTTCCAGTAATTATCCACCGTTGTCTTAAAGTGTGTACTCTTACCACCCCACTTCTTCTCTTTCCTCTACTCTTCAAAAAACATTATCTCTTTTTTCCTTTAATAACTCCTCAAATAGGTCCTTTCCTTTATTTTTTTTTTCCTGGTGTACTCCCGTCTTTACTTTTGTAAGTTACCTATTACTTCACTGAAAAAATTCAGCATGTATTTCCTCAAGCTTCATATTCTCTCAAGACCAAACCCAAAAAACTCTTCTCCTGAATCTAAATCTTGGAAACATTATATACGTACCGGTCATAACTTTCCTCCTCCTTTTTACCTCCTAGAACTCACATTCACTTTTTTCACTCTTCTCCACCCCTCCTCGTCATTCGTGTCTTAATTTCTATAAATTTCTCCTTTTCTAATATCAAAAAGAACGAAAATTCCATCATCATCTTCGGAAAACTGACCTTCTCGCGTTCCTTCCTTCCTCCGGTACAAACCTCTTTTCTCTCTCGCCTCTTTTCTCATCTTTCTTATTCTTCTCTCTTGTCCTGTGTGATTTCTTCTATTCTTATTCTTCTCTTTTTCTTCTTCTTCTTTCTTCTTCTTCTTCTTCTTCTTCTTCTCTTCTTCTTCTTTTTCTTCTTTCTTCTTCTTCTTCTCTTCTTCTCTTCCTTCTCTATTTTTTTCTATTCTCCTCTCCTCTCCTCTTCTTTCCAACATTTCTCTTATCTCCTCCCTTTCCTCTTCCTCTCCTTCTTTCTATATGATTTATCTATTTTAACTTTATGTTATTTTAATTATTCACATCTCTAATCAACGCTCACATTTACCATAAAAATTTTTTAACGTCTCTTCCCCCCAATTTTATCCTCTTCCCAGGGTCTTCCTCTCACTTTTTCTTCAACACCTTTTCTTATAATAAACTTTTATCCCTACTTGAGCTTCTTTCCTATTCTAATGAACTTCTGATCTTTCCTTTAAGAGCTCTCCTTATCCGATCTCTGCATTCTTTCTCTTTTTCTCTTGAATCTTATCTTGAACCAGCATTTGAACTTCCATTAGTTCTTTTTTAGTTTTTGCTCCTTCTATTTCTCCCTCTCGTTTTAGTCAGGACAGAGCCTTCAAACCACAACCCTCAAACATTTTCCTCTGTAGTGAATCCAAACACTTTCGATTGGGAGAAAATACCCCACAGCTTCTTATTTCTATCATTCTTCGATTGACCTGATGACCATCCACAATTAATACCCCCCTCTCCACATCTTCTTTTCTTTAACCTTCCATTCTTCTTTAAATTTATCTCTCATACCCTTTCAATTATTCCCACTGTCGCTCTTTTCTCAACTTTCCCATTGGTACAAGACATCTCAGTTCGCAGTCGCATAGCAAAAACGTCTACCATTTTTTTTTCCTGAAAAAATTTATCTATTCCTTCTTTCTGAAATTCTTCCTAAAATCCGATGTACGGTTTTGAGGTGCTCCAAAATAACTAATCCATTTTCCATTACGAAAACACATTCCATTATACTGGAGGGTTTTTTATTTCTTCAGCCTGCCTGGACAATAATTGTGTTGCCCCCAAAATTCACCATAAATAAAAAAATTTTTCCCTTCCAGCTCAACCTATCTCCATCGATACACCCTCATTAAATGTTTTTTGGCTAGGGGGTAAAACCCACTATAGGCCATTTCAGGAATTCTCTTATAATTTTTCAAATGTTTCGGCAATTACTAACAATCTCCTTTTTATACGTTTGGGGCAACCTTTAACTTCTTCAACCTCTGAAAATCTTCATATCCTGATCCCAATTGAGCATGCTTTTACCTCAAATCATTTTTGCATATTTATTCAAAAAGAGGCAAATGCGAAATTGTAAATGTAATCGCAACAACGCCTTTTTTCCATTTTTTCGCTCATCCAATATAGACCTATTTTCCCTAAGTGTTAGCCACTATCACTCTTTAATTTTTTTTCCCTTTTTTCCCTTAATTAACTAAAATGGTTATACTACATTTCGATTTTAAAATATTTCTCTTTTTCAAACATTCGTTTGAACTCATCAATATATTTAATTTTTAAAAAATCTTGTATCGACTTTAATTTATCCAAAACTACTGTCCCCACCACACAGTATGTTTCCTTCTAAAAATCTATTTATCGGTACTATTTCCTGTTTACTAGTAAATGCATGCTGATACCCAGACAACCGGATTAAAAATTTCCTATGAATCTTATTTCCCCTTTCCCCAAAAAAAAACAAATGTACTCTACATTTTCCTCAGATTCTTCTCTCAATCTTTCTAACTCTTCTATTTAAGTCGATGAGATTGCTCCTAGTGCCCACAAAATTTCCCCTATTCACTATTCCTACAAAACCTGTAATCACTATCGCACTAAATTATACCAGTTATCCTTTTTTTTTTTCTAACCTCTATCCCTAACTAACACCATTTTCTTTCGTCAAACGGTTTTTTCCTTTCCTTACACACTAGCCAAATGTCCTATTTCCCTTTACATTTGTACTTCCTTACTTTCACCGCAATTTTCCATCACATGTCCTTTCTTCCCACATCCATCACATTCTTGATCACTACGTCTATATTCCGGACAAAATCTTTGCACATGTCCTTCTTTATTACAATTATAACAAACGTTCCTTCTTTCGATATTTTTATTCCTCTCTACGCCATACCATACATTTTCCTTGTTTTGATTCTGAAAGCTCTTTCCCATAATTCCCACTGACAGACTCGTCACTCTGGTATACGTTAAATCTCCGTCTAAAAATCCTAACATTATTTTTTCCTCACTTTCCACCAATTTACTCCTTCCCAACAACAAACCTCCTTTATGTTCCTCTCCTAGTTCAGCCATACCTGCTGCAGTACACCTCAATGCCACATAAAATCTGCTCACGAAATCCTGTATCTCCTCCGTACTTCTTTCAATTCTGAAAAAAGCGTTCATACTGTCGATCTTTTCTCTTTTCTTGTCACTGCTATATTTCTTTTCTAGAACACATAATTTTTTCTACTCCGTCAATGCTCGCTATCTCCTCCCTTGGCAATCCTCCTACCAATTCCCATGGTTCTCCACATAAAGCACTCCTAATAGTTTAACCTGGATATTTATCTACCTTCTTATTTCTCCACATCCAATCTTACACTTTTCCTTTCCACTCAAGGAACCTCTCCTTTTTCCCATCAAACACTGGACATTTCTCACTCCTTTTACCTTTCTCATCACTCTCATCATCCGAACCCATTTTTCATCCAAGTATTTTAACTTTGATTTAGAATTGATATAAATAATGTATATGAAATTAAATCAACTAGATATTGTAAACATTAAATAACTAACCTTGTTTTGGGTTAGATGACGTTTTACAAATCAAGAAAGCAGAACAAAAAAAAGGTCTCCATATGGACTAAAACTTTCAGAATGAATACAGATAGAATATAGTAATAGTATAGGGTACAAGTAAAATGAAAGTTTCTATCAAAATTACCGGAGTAAAAAAAATAAAAAAAATAGCTTTCTTTTTTCCTCTACTACAGCTATTCAAAAAATCCGTTAGTTGAAAAAGTTAAACTCCCGTTGAAAACCAAAAAGAAATAATCATCAAATTAATACTTCTTTAAATCATAATAATGTTAAACGATATCCAAAAAACAAGATTAATACAAGGTTTCAT
>JABUQX010000342.1:0-7500 GCA_015478945.1 Trachelipus rathkii
AGAGGAGATTATATATATATATATATATATATATATATATATGATATAATTATATATATATATATATATATATATATATATATATATATATATATATATATATTATATATATATATTGTATATATATATATATATATATATATTATATATATATATATATATATATATATATATATATATATATATAATATATATATATTATATATATATATATATATATATATATATAAAAAGAAGATGAAGAAATGAGGCCATCTGTTTGTAAACAAAGAATAGCAACCAATCTGTAAAAAAAAAAAAAAAAAAAAAAAAAAAAAAAAAAAAAGGGAAAATAGTAAATGAAGGAAGAAGAGAAATATTGAATAGTCGAAGTAAAATAAAAATAAAACGAAATCAGTATTGTTACGAATAATCGAAATAAAAAGGAAAAGGGAAAAAAGGGAAAAAGAGTAGCACTATTGAAAAGGGTTTTTAAAGAATTTTAAATAAATAATAAGTAAATAAAGGTTTTTAATAGATAATTAAGTTTTAACGGGAATTTTAAAGGAAAAGGAAAGGGAGGGGGGGGAGGGGGGGAGGGGGGGGGGAGGAAGAGGGTGGGGGAATAGATATTAACTGATAGTGTGGGTTTTAACCTTTTATTGTTTTTATATTATTTTAACGTATCTTGTTATTGTTATTGTGGGTTGGTGAGCGGGGTGGTAGCCCTAGGTGTTGGGAAGCACCTAAGGTGGGGGGTCCCGTAAAGCGTACAGCCTGATTGAGTTATATATAGAAGTAGGGAAAGATGGGGAGGAGAGTGGTAATTAGGGTGGGGTGTATGAATGTGAGAGGGGTAAACGAGGATTTGAAGAGGGAGGAAGTGGGGTTGATGTTTGAGGAAAAAAGGTTGGATGTGTTAGGGATAACAGAAACTAAGTTGAAGGGAAAGAGGGAGTTGGATTTCGGAAAATACAAGGGTATGGTATCCGGGGGTGAGCGAGAGAAGTGAGGCGAAGGGAAGGGGGGTGGGAATAGTTATGAGGAAAGAGATGTGGGACAAGGTGAGATTGTGTAACCAGGTGAGTTCTAGGATAATGTGGGTAAAAGTGAAATTCGGGGGGGGGAAATGTGGGTTTTTATTTGTGCATATGCACCAGTGAATGGAGCGAGAGAGGAGGAGAGAGAAAGATTTTGGAGTGAGTTGAATGAGTGTTGGGAAAGTTTTGGGGTAAATGATAAAATTTGTCTATTGGGAGATTTGAATGCAGGAGTGGGAAGGGAGGAGGTAGGAAGAATAATAGGACCTTTTGGGGTAGGGGAGAGGAATGATAATGGAGAAAGTCTGATAGAGTTATGTGTCGAAAGAAGAATGATAGTGGGGAATACTTGGTTCAAAAAAAGTGAGAATCAAGTATACATGGAAGAGTGAGATAACGGGGGGGAAGGCGATACTAGATTATGTGTGTGTAAATGGGAAAGATAGAGGTAGATTATTAGATGTAAATGTGTTTAGAGGGGTGGGGAGGGGGATAGCAGAAGACTATTTGGTGTTGCCAGGATAAGGGTGGGAGGAGAGGTGACGGTGAGGGAAAGGGGAGAAAAGAGGAGAGTGGAAGTGATAAAGGTGGAAAAATTGGAGGAGATAGTATGTAAGAGGGAGTTTAGGAGAGGTATGGAGGACAGGTGGAGAAACGTGAGAGGGACGGGTGTTTGGGAGGTGGAGGGGGAGTGGAGGAGATTTAAAGAGAAGAGTGAGATAAGGCTAGAAGGGTATGTGGAGTAAAAAGGGTGGGTGCAAGCAGAAGGAAAGGGAGTGAATGGTGGAGTGAGGAGGTGAAGGAGGTGGTGAAAAGGAAAAAGGAGGCTTATGGGAAATGGTTGGGAAGTAGGGGAGAAGATAGCTGGGAGGAATATAGAAGGGTTAGAGTGGAAGCAAAGAGGGCGGTGGAAAGGGCGAAGAGAAGAGCAAAAGAGGAATGGTGTAGAAAAGTGACGGAAAATTTTGAATCGGGGAGCAAGATGTTCTGGAAAGAAGTTTTTAATACAAAAAGGAAGAGGAAGGAGGGTGTTTGGGGGAGAGGGATTAAAGGGAGGAGATGGGATTGGATAGGAAGGAGAGGATGGGATGAAGGAAGAGGGGGGTGGGGAGTATTTTTAGTGGACTATTGAATGAAGGGGGTGGGGGTAGGGGAGGAAGATATACAAGAGGTGAGGATGGGAAAAGAAGAGGGGAGGGGGGGGAGGATGAAATACAAATGGAGGAAATTATTAGGGCCGTGAATAAAGGAAAAAAAGGGAAGTCCGCAGGTCTGGATGGTGTGAGAATGGAAATGTTGCAGAAGGGAGGTATAGGGGGTGGAGGAATGGCTGCATAGGTTATATAACATATGTTGGAGGAGTGGTGAGGTACCACAGGATTGGGAGGATGATGTTTGGTTCCCTGTATAAGGGGAAAGGGGATAGGATGGAATGTGGAAATTATAGAGGTATATGTCTTTTAAGTGTGGTAGGGAAAGTGTACGGAAGAATACTGATTGAGAGAGTAAGAGGTTTAACGGAGGGGAGAATGGGGGAAGAACAAGGAGGATTTAGGGAGGGGAGAGGGTGTGTGGACCAAGTGTTCACACTAAAGATGCTTGTGGAGAAAAGTATAGAGAGGAAAGGGAAAGTGTATGGATGTTTTTTAGATTTAGAGAAAGATAGAGTGAATAGGGGTGAACTGTGGAGGGTGTTGGAGGAAAATGGGGTGGGGGGTAATTTAGGGAAAGGTATTAGGGCTTTTTATAGGAATAGTAGAATGTGTGTGAGAGTGTTAGGAGGGGAGAGTGAGATGTTTGGGACGGTGTGTGGATTGAGGCAGGGGTGTGTAATGTCGCCGTGGCTATTCAATTTGTTTATGGAGAGTGTTTGCAGAGGAATGGTGAGGGAGGGGAGGGGGGTGGAATTGATGAATGGGAATGATAGAAGGGAAGTGAACATGATACTGTTTGCGGATGATACTGCCCTAGTGGCGAAGAACGCGGAAGGGCTGAGGTATTTGGTGAGGGAGTTTGAGAGAGTGTGTGGACAAAAGGGGCTTAAAATAAATCCAGGTAAGAGTAAAGTGTTAGTGTTTGAGGAGGAGGAAAGTGAGGAGGGGGAGGGGTTAGAGGTTAGAGTAGGGGGTGTAGTATTGGAAGAAGTAAAGATTTTTAGATATTTAGGGGTGGAGTTGGGTAAGGGGGGAGGGATGAAGGAGGAGATAGAACATAGAATAGGTGAAGGAATGAGGGCTTTGAGTGGTCTGAGAGAAATATGGAAAGGGGGGGATCTATCACAGAAAGTTAAGATAAGTATGTTTGAAAAAATTTGTGTACCAGCGGTGTTGTATGGGTGTGAAACGTGGGGGTTGAATGCCAGGTCCAGGAAAAAGTTGGAAGTATTTGAGATGAAAGGGGTTGAGGGCGGTTTGTGGGGTTAGCAGAAGGGAGAGGATTAGGAATAGGGTGGTGAGGGAGAGGTGTGATTGGAGGAATGGTCTGGTGGGAAGAGCGGAGAAGGGAATGTTAAAAGATGGTATGGGCATTTAGTGAGAATGGAGGAGCAGAGAGTGGTTAGAAGAGTTTGGGAGGCGGAGGGGATAGGAAGGAGAGGAAGGGGGAGACCAAGAAGGAGGTGGATGGATGGAATAAAGGAGATGATGGAGGAGGGAGGGATGGGAGAGGAAGAGGGTAGGGTGTTGGCGAGGGATAGAGGGGGGTGGAGGAGGTGGGTGAGGGCGAGATGAGGGGGGGTGTGAATGAGGGAGGCTGTACGCACCACTACCCCGCTCAAGCGGGACAAAAGTGTATGTACAATAATAATAATAATAATAATAATATATATATATATTTTTTACAGTTAACCACCACTCACGGGCCGAGCCCTTTTCAAGGAGGGGGCAGAAAATAAAACAAGGAAAACCCCACCCAATCCCAAGCCTAAGGCAAATCTCTCAGGTGAGCGCAGACGTGGGCTTTAAAGAGAGGAAGATTAAATACAGTTGGAAAAACAGAAGAAGGCAAGGAGTTCCACAGAACATAAGTAGCTGGAAAGAAAGAGGAACCACAACGAACAAGTCTGGGGTTCTCAATACTCACGCAAAATTCATGCGAGAGCATGGCGCCCCTTGTATTGCGAGGGCGACGCAATGGAGGTGGAATACGAGCGGCCAACTCCCCTGGAGCATCTTACCGCTGTAGTACGCTATAGAAAGGATAGTGCGCCAACGTCAACGTCGCAGAGATAGAGGGTCAAGAGTAGTTGAAAAGTACGGGACAGTTTATTAGTCTCTTAAACTCAGCTTAGACTCAACCTATCCAAAAGAGGGTGGAGCTGGAGCCCACCCAAATGTGAGAACAGTACTCCATACAAGGGCGGAATAAGGCGCCTTATCATAACTTGGAGTAGCTGTGCAGAGGAAAAAATTCCCGCAACCTGAACAGGAACTCCCAGTTCTTTGAAGGCCCCTTAGCAACCTTGAAATAATGAGGTTTCGCAAGACACATTTATTTGTTTTATGGTTAAGACAAGAATGTTTTATGTCATTCACAGGTGAGACGTTAGAGCCGTCGAAGGAAATAGGAAAGTTTGGAGGTGTTTTTGAGAGGGAGATGTAAAGAAGTTAAGTTTTTAAAGAGTTTAATTTTACAAGGTTGCGGTGACCCCACCGGAAAATCCGCAATCCACAACGACAAGGATAGAATCGGAAAATTGAAGTCGATAAACAACTCTAGAAGCAAAGGAGGGAGCAGATTTGAAATGAGTAGAAGAATGGAGATTTGAGTCATCGGCATAAGAGTGAACAGAGTTAGAAGTGCAGCTGAGGAGATCTTTGATGAAAAGTAGGAAATAAAGTTGGAGATAGAACCGAATCCTGAGGAACACCAACAATTAACAGGACGAGGAGAGTCGCTCCAGTCACGAGTGCTGAATATAATGCAAATAGAAGCAAAAAACTAGACCCAAGAGTATGAATAGAGAAGTAAAAACCCAAAGGAGGGGAGCTTGAAGGAGCAGTGAGTACGTTCCACCCGGTCAAAAGTTTTGGATATGTCAAGCGCCACACGCAAGGACTCCCCATAGTCCCTAAGGGCAGAAGACCATAAATCAGTTAGATAGGAAAGTATGTCACCAGTTGACCTCGAACGTCGAAAGCCATACTGATGATCTGAAAGAATGGAATGAGACTCCAGATGATTCCAGGAATGAGAGTTAAGAAGAGTTCAAAGATTTTAGATAGAATACAAGTGAGAGCTATAGGGCGATAGTTTGAAGGATCAGAGCGGCTACTTTTTTCGGGATCGGTTGGACATATGCGCGCTTCCAGCAATGAGGAAAAGTATTAGTATTAAGACATAGAGAGTAGAGTTGAACGAAGACAGGCGCCAGCTCAGAAGCACACTCCCTCAAAACACGGGGAGGAATGCCATCCGGGCCACTAGCCTTCCTGACGTTCATAGATCTCAGGATCCCATGCACACGATCATGTGTAATCACAGGTAAAGACATGGGAAACCTGAGAGGAGAAGGAGTAGGAGGAGGGATGCCAGAATCGTCCAGGGTAGAATTAGATGAAAAAAGGAGGCCGAAGAGATTGGCCTTTTCAGAAGGAGAGTTAGCAACAGAACCGTCAGAGCGAATAAGGGGAGGAAAGGCAGATTTACAAAAGTTGTTAGAGATGTTTTGGCAAGGGGCCAGAAATTTTTATCAGTAGGAGAACTAAGCAGGTTGGCTCACTTTTTTTAGGGAAAGTAAGCTTAGCCTGTCGTATAGTAAGTATCCCTGCAACGATTTCCGAGCAGAATGAAAATTAGTAGGATAACAGGAGAACGAGAGTTTTTTTTCCATGTTCGATACGCAATGTCTCTCTCCTGAATGGCGCGAGAACAAGCTCCATCGAACCATGGATTTTGGGGAGAAAAAGATTTAGTTGAAGATGGAATGAACCTGCTCATCCCATCGGTGATTACGGCCCCACCTTTTCAGCGGTGACCGAGGCATCCCCGGAGTCAAAGCAGGATTCATTCCAAGAATAGTTAGCCAAAAAAAAAAACACAATAACTCCCAACTAGCCGATTAAAAGTGCCAGAAATTACGTTTAGGGCATGGTGGAGCTGCTGGAGAAAAAGTGTTATAATTAAGAGCTACAAGATTGTGGTCAGAGTTACCAATTATATATATATATATATATATATATATATATTATATATATATAATATATTTTTTTTATATATATATATATAATATTTTAATATATATATATATATATATATAATATATATATTATATATATATATATATATATATATATATATATATATATATATATATATATATATATTGTAAAATTTTTGTTTTTTTATTTCAACTTATTTAGAAAAGTAAAATCATTTAAGTTACCCATAAAACGAAGACGATTGGATATTTATGTTATGATAAAATAATTGAGTTACCCATTCAACGAAGTCTTTGAGATGTTTTTCGTAAGATTCTTCTTCATCAAATATGAATTAATAAAGTTCTTGTACAGTTAAAAGAATAGGTTTAACAAAGAAAGATGTGTGTAAATAGTTACGACAAATTATCATTTAAATAAATTATTTAAAGGATAAAAACAAGCGTCCATATTTAGTGATTTAGTTTATAAGCCATTTATTTTACCAAGGAAACCATTACATTATTTTATAATTAAAATGCAATGGCTTTATTTAGATTTATTTATCAAATAAATGTATATACAAATAGGATAATGGAAAGAATACTTTTAAATCTTTTTGAGCTCCGCAATGATATGATTTGGATCGATTCATTTGCTTTTCTCAAAAATGACGCGCATTCATATATTTTATTTTCATTTAATAATTTTAAGAATCATTTGATATAACGTTTAATTTATTACTAAATATATTTATATATTTAATAATATTAATATTTAAGTATTTATAAGTGTTTAAAAGTTAATTAATTATTATTAGGCCTATTTTAGAAGGATGATATTTTGAAGCTTTTCTTTGTGTTTTAAAGGATGCGGAATACATGCCGTTACTTAAGTTTCGTTTTAATTTACTTCTCATAAAAGATATTTGAGGAACTTTATGTGTTAAATAATTAATTTTAAGATAATAATAGTAGTAATTAGTCTTTTCCATCGTTCAATAAGAATAATATTATAATAAGAGTATTATTAAGGTTTTATAAATCGTTTTTAGAGTTTGTACATAAATGCAATTATCTGATATATTAAAAGTAAATTAGTTACCCTTTATTTCTCAAGAAGTACGAATAATTTAGACTTATTTCATTAAAATTTATTTCTTTGGATTATGTAAATATTATTTAAAAATTAATTCTTTATAGTTAATAATTTAATGATTCGAACTTCTTCAAGGAATAACTGAGGCACGAGATTTGAGGATTTCAGAAAGCAACTAAAGTTCTCTAGGCATTCTCACAAAGGCAACAGTAGTTAAGGTACTTTAGAAAAGCAATAGTTTCTCA